>JARHVA010004886.1:357500-397500 GCA_037957365.1 Torreya grandis | reverse complement strand
TTCATTCTTGTGTTAGATAAAAAATTAATTAAAAGTTAACTTACATCTTTTATTAATCAAGATGTTTTGAAAAGTATGTAAATATTCCTACATAAAATTATCATATGGTTAAGTGAAATAATTTAAATAAAATTAAGATAATGAATTAGGATAAGGAAAGATTCATTTTACATAACACTCCTACTCCATTTGATGATTGTAGAATTATAAACAAAAACTTGTAAACTTGCTAATTTATTTTATTTAGGCTATATGTGTTCTCACTTTCCCTTCCATTAGTTGAACATAATTGCCTCAATGCCATTGGCTTTACCAATAGAGATAATTCTAAGAGTTACTTAAGTGGAATATTTAATTTGGGTTCCACTCAACTGAGAACTTGGTTTTATTTTTTTTAATCTAAATTATTTTTTTAATCTAATTTACATGTTGCCCTCATCTAGTCTATTGAAATATGTAGTTCATTTTTGAATGCAGTGATTTATTAGACATATATTTACTTACATAATAATAGAATATTGTATGGAAATAATTAATTCTTTTCTTATATAATGATATGAAAATAGCTTAGTTATTGATTGAATACTTAATTTTGTCTTCTTTTGATATAATCAGATAAGCAAGGTTTAATTAATTAGACACCTTAGATGAATAATATATTAGCCTCTCTTATTTAAAAATATATCATTGGCTATACCAATTTAATGGTTTTATGAATTTGTTTCTTGACTGGCTAGATGATAACAATGTTGATCATAACTATATCATTTATCGCATCATAAGTAATGGCATTCATATTAGTAAACAGATGATGTATGGATTATTTATATAAGTAGTGTGGTGTCCTCAAAGGTCCTGAGGGATTTATGAATTTAGTTCTTAACACTATAAAACCTTATATTTTAAATAGGTTTATCTTTATGCAATAATGCTTTTTGTTGCATGAATGATTATAAATTTGCATGTGTTGAATTGATTTTGAGTTGATATTTATGTTTACTTGTCTAAATTATTTTTAAATATAAGGATAGTGACTTGTACCTTTAACATAGACCTATTTTAACTTGAATGATAACTTAGGATAATAGAGTTATCCTTCTCGATTAAACTAGTCCTTTAACTTAACCATCCTTGAGTAGAACTAAAACCCAATGGGAAGAGTGAGGTATTTACCTATGATTAAGGACCTAGAAATAGTCCTCTGCGAAAGTAAAAGTACCACATATGGCACTTGGGTCCTATCCATGTATGTGTACACCAATACACCCCAAACACCATAAAACATATGATACAATAGCATGCTTGTGTATTGCACCTTCTATATGTATTTACCTCTACCTAATTACCTGAATTCACCTCCTTTAGTTTCAATTGCATGTATGTTAGTATAATAAACATTTATTCATTGTGTTAGCAAGAGAGGTAATTGGGTCTAATACATATCCAAATTATACTATAATGTACAATTCCAATTTTTTTTATGGTTATTTTATTTGGTATTAGAGAATTTTTTCTAATCTAGGGAACTTTGGGAACAAGTTTTCTTCTTATAATTGTATAATCTAATGAGTTATCACTTGTACTTCTTAGGATGGTTAAAAAATGATCAAGTGGAGGAAACATACACATGAAACATTTTAATATCAGACTAGGTAGGGTCAAAGGTATATGATTAATAAGGTGTCATCATGGTCATATCCCCATTCATAACCAAGAAGAGATGACCATAAATAATGTTGACAATAATAGAAGTACCAAATACTGAAGTAGATATTGGGAATCTAATCCAAAATCATGGGGCAATCCTCAGTGTCATAATTATGGCCTTTAATAACTTATCGGGAAAGATTGATAACCAAGAGCAAAGGTTAAACAATCTTGAAGGGATATCCCAAGAGGAAATACCTAGATTGGAAATGGGGTAGGTAGAATCACCTATGATTCAAGATCTACCTTTGACTATTATTGATCCAATAATCAAAGAGTTAAATAAGCTTCCACCACATACCCTTTTAAGTGAGGAATAAAGTGATGTAGCCAATGTATGGCTGGTACACTTTCATAAATACTTCACCTTGCATAGCATGTCATCAAATGTGAATGTCAGGGTGAGAGCCTACCAGCTAGTTGGTCTTGTAGTTTTATGGTGGAATCACCTTTGTGCTATTGAAGGATATCAACACTTAAACATGTATTTATTTATTTTTTAGACTTAGTTTAATAAAATATACCTGAATGTAAACTATAAGGAGAATAAAATCACTAATTTTTAGCTTTTGAAGCAAGAAAATATGTCTGGTGTGGAGTATGAGAATAAATTTCTGAATTTACTGCATCATGTGAACTATATGCATGATGAAGAGACAAAGATTACTAATTTCAAACATGATCTCAATGAAATAATGATTCATGATTTAAATATGACAAACCCAACGACTTTAGTTGTAATAATTGAATCAGCCTATCGGGCTGACGAAAAAGAAAAGCCTCACAAAAAAGCAAGACAAGAATTTAAGACAAACATGTAGCAGTCTAAAGCAAAGAACCTTTCTCCCATGAACAAGAATTTATAAAAATTAGATCATAACTATAGGATTTTTGGTGGCACTACAAATTTAAGAATGCTTTCTAATCAAAAAATAAATTTTAAGCCCCATGGATCTTCTAAATCTACTTCTTACAAGAAAGAACAACATCAAAATAGCCAATGTGGACTAGCCATAGATGCAAATATTCTTCTACTAGCATCTTCTAAACCTATTATTTGTTGGAAATGCAGTGATAACCACTATAAAACATATTGTCATAAATTGAAATCAATCCAAATAGTGAATTGTAGGCTATATGCTACTATTGATAATCATAATGTTGATTTTTAGGGCAATCCAATTCGAACCTGAGGTACAATTAACGATTTTCTAGTGACTGTATTGATTGATTCAAGTGAAATAGAATGATTTTTTCCCCATTTTGTTGTAGGTAAATGTAATACTAAACTCATCTTAATAATAAAAGGTTGGAGGTTGAGTTTGGTACTAGAAAGAACGTGCCAATTAGTGAGTACTTAGAATAAGCAGAATTAGATCATGGTGTTTTTAAGACCAAGGTAAATCTTTTCCTCACACCTTTAGGGTGTTATGATTTATTCTTTAGGAAGGATTGTCTAAATGAATATCAAACCATGCTTGATTATGTGTTAACAATAGTAAAATGTACCAATGACCTTAGCCAAATTATGGAATTGCAAGCCATACAATAGTCTACAAGATGTAAAACACTCTCAACCGTACAACTTAAAAGAGCTGTTAGAAAAGGATGCAAGTTTTTTGTAGTCAAAATTTAAATAATTATCAAAGTAAAAGGAGTATTTTCAGGTATATTTTCCCATTTTAATGGAGTTTATGGATGTCTTCCCTGAGAAACTACCTAGTTTACCACCCTAATTTTAATGCAGATTTTGTCTACTAATATCATACATCGATTTTCCCCTGTTTCTAAATCACCCTAATGAATGAATGTGGTTGATTTAAAATATTTAAAAGTTCAACTAGAAGAATTTTTGGATAGTGAAAACATCTATCCAAGTGTCTCCTTGGGGTGCTATAGTGGCCTTCATGAAGAAGAAGGATGGCACATTAAGGCTTTGCATTGATTACCACATGTTAAATAAGGTAACAATAAAAAAATATTTTTATTTACCTAAGATTGATGAATTGTTTGACCAAATGAAGGGTGTTATAGTCTTCTCTAATATTGACTTCATATTAGGCTACCATCAGTTGATAATCAATGAAGATGACATTCATAAAACAACTTTTAGAACTCAATATTGGCATTATGAATTCATGATTTTGCCTTTTAGCTTAACTAACACACCCACAACATTCATGAATATTATGAATAGCATATTTAGAGACTTCTTGGATAAGTTTGTGCTATTTTTTCTTGATGACATTCTCATTTATTCCAAAAATGAGGCTAATCATGATTAACACCTTCATTTAGTCTTACAAAGACTAAGACATCATAAGTTGAAACTCTCAAAATGTGCATTATATGATTCTCAAATTCATTATTTAGGAAATATTATTTCCAAAGAGGGCATCACTATTAACCCCATGAAGATTAAAGCTATTCAAGATTGGCTTATTCCTACCAATGTGTATGATGTATGTAACTTCATGGGATTGGTTGGTTATTATCAATATTTTATTGAAAATTTTTATAGTGTGACTTATCCAAATACCTCTTTACAGTCCAAAGGCAAGAAATTTGTGTGGACCCCTCAGTGTGAGGAAGCATTTAAAATTTTGAAATTTTAACTTACAATAACACCTATTTTGTTCATACAATACCCAAATTGTAACTTTGAAGTTTGGGATGATGCTTCTAATGAAGGTTATGTAGGCATCTTGACATAAGATGGAAAATTTGTGGCTTACAAGTCATGAAAATTGAAATATCATGAAAATAATAATCCTACACATGGCATGGATCTTGGTACCATTGTTCATGCACTCAAAATATAGAAACATTTCCTATTGGGAAAGCCTTTTAATGTGAAATATAATCATCATAGTCTTTAGTATTTATTTTCTTAATAAGATTTAAATGCATGCCAATATAGGTGGATGGAATTTATAATCAATGTTGAGATGGACATATCATATGTCAAAGGCAAGGAGAATCATGTGGCTGATACACTCAATAGACACATGTAACTTGATGACTTGTTGGTGTTTCAAGGAAAATTTATATGTATTGTTTTGAAATATAATATTTCTTATGAATTATGCCATGATGTAAGAGAAATTTTGGTTGATGATCTTATAGAAAAGAGATTTACTTAATTTTCTATTACAATAGATAGCCTTATAAGGCATAAATGCCAAAATTATGTACCTAGTTTGGGTGAATTGAGAAATTATGTTCTTAATGAAATGCATAAAATAACTTATTATGCTCATCAATGGGTTACAAATATGATGCATGAGCTAAAAAAGATATTTTTTTTGGCTTTAAATGAAGCATGATGTCGTTGAATTTGTAGAAAAATGCTTGGAATACCAATAGGTTAAAGTTGAGTATTTACATCCAGAAGGGTTGTTATACCCTCATGATATTTGAAGAGATAAGTGGATTTTATTCTCACTTGATTTTATTGCAATATTGTCATAATCATGTAGCAAGCATGATACAATCCTTGTGGTGATTGATAAAACCACTAAATTTGGCCACATTATTGTTGAAAGCTTAATTCATGATGCTTATATGTTTGTATAATGCTTAGTGAAGGAAGTAGTTAGACTTCATGGAATATTTGAAGTGATCATATCAGATTCTGACAAGTTATTTAATTCAAGGTTTTGGCATACATTAACTACATCCTTTAGAACAAGCCTAAATTTTAGTTCTTCATATCATCTAGAAATGGATGGGACAATGGAAAGGTTTAACCAAGTGGTTGAATATATATTGTACATATTCATAATGGATTAAAAAACTAAATGGGAAGACTACCTTGATCTAGTTTAATTTACATATAATAATTCCTACTATTATGTTATAAATATGGCTTTGTTTGAAGCTCTACATGGGCATAAATGCAGTACTCCACTTTCTTGAGACAACATGGAAAATATAGTTATTATTAGCCTTAATTTTCTATTGGAATATGATATGTAGATGTAATTAATAAGGCAAATTTTGAAAATAGATTTTGATAGGCAAAAGAGTTATGCAAATCAAAAGAGAACCCCATGAGAATTCAACATGGGAGATAATATTTTTCTACATGTTAGACCTCAAAAAATTTCTATAAAGTTTGTCAAGACTTCCAAGTTAGCTCCATAATTTTTTAGGCCTTTTGACATTATGGAGAATATTATCCCTATTGATTAGCATCTGGCACTCCGTCCTTCTCAATCAATTATTGATGATGTATTTCATGTTGCTTTACTAAGAAATTATATACTAGATCCATCTCATGTTTTGAATTAGACTCATTTACAAGTGATGAAAGAGGAAAAGATCCAGCTGGAACCAATGAGAATCTTCAACCATCACATCAATATGCTATGTAATATAAATATACATGTTTTGGTATAATGGGACCTGCTAATCAAAATAAGTGTTATTTGGCAAGATGCTCATACTTTCAAGTAGCATTATGCATGGCTTTTTGACTAAGTTATCAAAATGTCTCCCATTCAAGAGGGGGAAGATGTTAAGATCCCACCTTTTTATAATTTTTTTTACTGTTAAGACATTGTCATTATTATTATTAAACTTTTTATTGGTTGTTATTTTTGTTGAAATATATGTAGTACTTGTTGTAGTGGTATTGGGCTACATGTTTAATTCTGTACTTAATAATTACATTAAAATATTATTGTAATTGATAACATTATGCATTTTTATTGATTTATCAATTTTTGATATGGTATGATTGATGTCCTTTTTGGTGGTTAAAGGTTATATCAATGAGATAGGTACATATTAAAGATTATACTCCTAAAACTGAAGGAATTTTAAGCAAGTCAAACATGTCCAATACTTATTCTTATATTGTTTCATTTTCTATCCCTTAGACAACTTGATTGCTCATTATGATTGTTTATTGTCGACTTTGATCTTTGTACTTATTTTTGTTATGGTTGTAATTACCTTGTTGCTTTTGGTGTACCTTGTCCTTGTTGAATGTTTTTATTACCATTACTTATCATTATTTTTATTATAACCATAGTATTTATTCCATCTTATGCTAACTCTAATTATTCCTCTATAAAATCCCTCATTATTTTTCACACACATAAGTGGATCCTATTTAACTATATAGGCACATTACATAAGACCTACCTAGACCTACCCTTGGCACCCCCTTGGAACCTTTGATACTCCATTTCCTTGATCTAACATTTTGGCCCTATAACACCTCATACTAAGGTGATGGCATGTTATTTAAATTACATGGTTATATTTTGGAATCGACTTAGTTCAATCATGATTTAATTAACATTTAAATCTTATATTTAAATCCACTTACATCAATTATGATAAATGTTTAATGAAATTAATATGGTGGTTTACATAAACCATGAGGTTTTAATGCCCAATACATTTATTTTGCATTAAACATGAAGTTTATCTACTAATCCATGATCCTATTGGTTGGAAGTTGGATTATGGACCGATTTCCCCTGGGCCATTTATGTCATAGTTGGTGGGGGATTTACCTTCGGATACATAGGAGGATTTCTCTCTCCTTCCATTTAATACAAATATTGAATAGGTATGAGACAATGGACAAAAGAAATATGGAGTTGAGATAGTGGATGAAGTAAGTTGATGGGGTTAGGAATATGGAAGAAAAGTGGTGAGAATAGTGGAGGATTGGGTTGTTTTTAGGGTGCCCATGACAAACCTTGAAGACACACCCAACTTGCTTGTAAAGTCTTGATGTTTTTGGTTTCTATCCAGCTTTTGGATTTTTCTCTATAATATCAAGTAATTTATATTTTTCCTTTTGGTTATTTATTTCTATGTAAAAATTTGGAAATAAAGTGATCCATGAGCATCTTATGTGAATGAATCAAATTGATGTTTGACCAAGCAATTTATATTCTTTCCAATTGGTCTAGAAGTGATGAGATAGGCTAGAAATTCAAATTTAGATTTTCCTACCAATTCTCACAATTCAAATGTTTGAATTGGAAAATCATGTGTAAGGATTTTTGTCAATTATTTATGGGTAATATAATTATAAATGGTTTTTAAACATCAATAATAACACCATGGATATTTAACATGGATTATTGGTCACCCTTGTACAGAGAATATACCTTGGTCTTTGTGCTAGGTGTTTTCCTACTCATTTGTGACCATTAAGAGTTAGTTAGATAAGTTGCCTCTGATATAAAGTTTGTGAATTCTGGTTTGCCATTTAGGTTTTCATGATGTACTCTAATGAATAAGGACTCTAGTCTCAAAAATAATATGAATGATGATTCTTGAGTTTTGAGAAAAGATTTTTAACCTTGTGTCCTTTGCATATAATAAAGAATGACTGCATGTTGATTGTTCAATGAGAGGAAGGTTCAAAATGAATTTGTTTCTAGTGTTTGAATATAATAGGTGAGTTATTTTCATGTTACTTAATGTATTTACAATATATTAATTTATTATATTTCATGTTATTTGGTTTTTAGGACATACAATCTTATTTGAAAGTGTATACATAGATAGAGCTTACAAAAAGTGTAATCAAAGGATATACAAAGGCATCATGATGAGGGATATTGATTTCGAAGAGAGAGTGGAATTGGAATAGATCCAATAAATTTATTATAAAGTTGAAAACCATTTTGAGATCAAACATAATATCAATACATTATATGCAAAACCTGAATAGGGTGATGGTGTAGACAAAGGATCAAAGGAAATGTCAAAATATGTATGAAAGAGTTATTTCCAAGATTCACTACTAGGAAAAAATGTATAATCAATATTCGTATAGTTTATAAGGCATCATTTGAATGAGGATTCTCTAACTCTGATTAATAAAACCATATAATTGTGACTATATACATAGATAAATAAAAAATGGTATCACCCTCACACCATCTTAATTCCAATAGTACTCTTAAACCCTCTTTGAAACTTTCTTCATTCATATAGGTTCATGACAATATACTGTTTAGACAATACAAGAGCACTTACACTTGGGTCACAACATAGAACCATAAAGAAAGACTAATATACAACAATTAATAGCCTATTCACACTAAATACAACTTAATTAGGCTACGTACACCTATTTTAATAGTCTTGACTGATCAGAACACACATCCTAAGCCATAAAGCTATACTTGCCTTGTTGATGAGCTCATGGGCTTACAGACCTATTGACATTATCTTTTAAGCATAAACTATATTTTAACCATGATAACAAAAAACTTTGAATTTATCCAGATACCCATTAAGGAGTTGTACAACATATGTGAAATATGGATATTGTTACTTTGTACAGAATAGGACTTCTGGTGACTGTGACAGAGTTAATTAGGTCTTATAAGCACCTTGTTTTGGGGTTACTGAGAGTTTTAGGAGGGTCTAAATATTTTTAAAAATATGGGAGGTCTAAATTTTCATTTCACAACTATCTAACCAATAATCATTCATAACCTAACCCTAGACCATCATCAAATCACCTCATCTCAGTTAGTATGTGCATACAATGGGTAAAAGCAAGGTTGAATTAGAAAGTGGACTTACCCTTTGAGTTATACCTTGAAACTTTAGATATTTGACACAATTTCTTGGAACATAAGGATTTCAAGCTTTTGAAAATTTTCATAATACAAGTTCCTAGATCAACAAAGCCCTAGTTTGGGTATAGTCAACACATAAATGGAACTATAGAACACATCCTAGGGTTTCAAGAACCCAAATAAAATTTTTTTAACTAAATTTTTTCTCATCTAAATACTTTAGATATCATAGTGAAGAAAGAAATTAACTAAACCCTCATTTTCATCCTCTCCCTCACTGCCCTGTCTAACTCCATAACATAGTCAATAGGGAAGGATCAACAAATAGCTTAAAAACTATCTTCAATACACACCAATATTTATTTCATCTCTTAAAAATCCTTAATACATCTTTTCCACATGAAAAATCCATGTATATCAACGTATCTCTCATTTTGGAATTCAAATCCTATTCGAGACCTCACACAATTAACTCCATAAATGGATCTAAAAGTTTACTAACCCAAATAAGATGTTAACCACTTGATAAATCACATAACTGAATTGAGATCACATAGGTTATGATCTCCCAAACCATTTTATATGAATTCTTAAAAAATTTGTCCTTTAGACATATTTGGACTTTATTACATGATCATGATATATATTCTCAAATTTGAAAATTTTAAATACAAAGAGATGGAGGGAAAACTAACTTAGCACATCTAGACACTTTAAGACTCAACCAACAACATGAAAAACACATTAATAGCATGAGGATTCTCCTAAATCATTCTTCCAAAGATCAAAAGAAGCATTCTTCATTTGTTGTTGTTCTTCATCAACTCTTCCATGCTTTTGTCTAGCTTGAGGATGTCATTTCCAATCAACCATGTTGCATCTTTAGTTTATAAGTTCTTCTACTTGGTCAGGTACTAGAAATATTCCTTATCTCTTGTTTTCTTAACCAGTTTCTTGTCTAAAATACTCTCAACCTCCTTTGGTACTTCCTTTGGTAGTTGTTGTTCCCATTGGATAGATTCATCAACCCCTATTTTAGACTCGTCAGTTGGTTGTTCTTCACCTTTATAGGGGTATAGATCTACAACATTGAATATTGAAGAGATCCCAATCCTCTTTGGTAGTTCAATCTCATATTCATTTTGAAATTTTCCTCACCACCTTGGATAGCTTTTTTTTACTTTCAGCTTGTTGTATTCTCTTTTAGGGAATCTTTCTTTCCTATGGTGAGCAATAACAAGGTCTATAACATTGAAAATAACCTATATCATCCTTTGATCTACTCTTATCTTGTACTTTAAGGTGTTTTCCTCAAGTTTCCTTTTCACTTGCTCATGCAAATTTTGTATGGCATTAGCAAACTCTTCTACATCAGCACTCCTTGCTTCCATTTTGTCTAGGTCTCTCATCTCATATACACCTCTAGGATTTATTCCATACGAGATTTGGAATGGGCTAATTCCTATAATCCTATTAGAAGAATCATTATAGGCAAACTCAACTTGTGCAAGTATAAGATCCCATTGTTTTGGATGAATGTTTATCAAGCTTTTTAAGATGTTACCAAAGATCCTATTAACAACTTCAATCTATCCATAAATTTGTGGATGGTAGGCTAAGTTTAATCTCAAATGTGTGTCCAGATTATTCCACAAGGTACTCCAAAAGTGCCCAATAAATTTGGTGTCCCTATCTAAAATAATTCTCCTAGGGAGCCCATGCAATCTTACAATCTCTTGAAAGAAAATATTAGATATGTTAGTATCATCACTTGTTTTTCAATATGTACTAAAGTGACCCCTTTTTTAAAAACCTATCAACCATTAAAACTATAGAATCATGACCTTTTTGAGTTCTTGGCAAACCAATCAAAAAATTCATACTTACTGAATCTCAAGGCCTGTTGGGAATTGGTAGTGATTGGTACAAACCTGCATTTTGACTACTTCCCTTGGCATGTTGGCATGTCTTACTCTTCTTAGAAAACATTTTGACATCAGTACCCATACCTAGCTAATAGTAATGATCACTCAATTGTGCTAGTGCCTTATTCTACCCAAAATGTCATGACAAGCTGCCACTATGCTTTTCCTTTAGCAAATTATCTCTCATGGAACTCTTGGGTATGAAAAGTTGACTACCCTTGAATATTAGACCTTCTTGGATCATAAAATCAATCCAATGACTCATATCATCCCCTAATGGATTCATGCAAGCTTCATATGGTTCCTTGAGGTTTGGATCTTCCGTGTACATCTCTTTCAAATCTTTAAATCCTAAGATGCTTACTTGAGATTCTTACATGATTAAGATCCTCCTACATAGAGAATATACAACCTTGTTATATTATCCTTTATTGTGCTTAATAGTGAATGTGAAACTTTATAAAAACTAAATCCATTTAACATGATTGTGACTCAACTTGTTTTGATTACTAATGAATTGCAATGCATAATTATCAGTGAACAAAACAAACTCTTTAGGCAAAATATAGTGCCTCCATTTCTTAAAATATTATATTAGAGAATAGAATTCTTGATCATAGGCTGAGTACCTTTTCTTGGCATCACTTAGTTTCTCACTAAAGTATGTTATATCTCTCCCATCTTGGCTTAAGATACCACCTATGGCAGTCCCACTAACATCACATTCCACTTGAAATAGTTTATTGAAATCAGGTAAGGTTAATATCAATTCTTTAGTTACCTTATTTTTTAATAATCTAAAACTCTTATCAATAGCCTCAATCCAACAAAAAATTCTTTTGTCACCCTTAATTGTTTCTATCATTGAAGCAATAATTCCACTAAAATTCCTTATGAATTTCCTATAGAAGCTAGCCAAACCATGAAAAATTATGACCTCAAAAATGATCCTAGGTGTAGGCCACTCAATTATGTATTTTATATTCTCATTATCCATCTTCAATCCTTCTTTAGAAATCCCAAGTAGATAAATTCTACCCTCAATAAACTGCACTTTTTCACATTGATTAACAATTTCTCTTCATGTAGCTTACTCAATACCATCCTGAAATCTTTCAAATGATCTTACTTAGTTTGAATAAACACCAAAATATCATCCAAATAAACTATCACAAACTTACCAGTGAACTCCTTAAGCACTTCATTCATTAGCCTCATGAAGGTCCTCGGTGCATTGGTTATCCCAAATGGAATGACTAACAACTCATAGAGTCCATCATTGGTCTTTAAGGCTATTTTCCATTCATTCCCTTCTCTTATATTAATCTGATGGTAACCAATTTTCAATTCTATCTTGTAAAAGTATGCAACTCCACTCAAATAATCAAAGAAATCATCAATTTTAGGCAATAAGAATCTATACCTGATAGTGATCTTGTTGATCGCGCTAGATTATATACACATTCTCCAGATCCCATACTTATTAGGAATAAACACTATGGGAATAAAGAAAAGGACTTATACTCTCTCTTACCAATATTTTTTTCAATAATTCTTGGACTTGGTGCTTGATTCTTCATTTTCACTTAGTGTCAACCTGTAGGCAGCCTTGTTTAGAAGATTTTCTCTTGGAATTAATTATGTGTGATGGCTAATGCTTCTAAATGTTGTTAACTCATTAATAAAATAATCTACTACAATATCAATGTAGTTGTTCAACATATCTTTTATGTCTAGAGGTAAATCAGTTAACTTAGTGCTACTGACTACACTTCTTGGCTTACCAATCACAACAAAGTTTACCTCTTCCATCTTCATTTGACGTAGAAACTATTTACCACTCATTATCATCACTTTAGAATTATATCCTCTAGCAAAAATAATCTCTTATTTCAAAGGTGTAAGCATATGATTGATTCCATCCTTCTCAAATGTGTATGTATTCTACTTTCTATCGTGCATGGCCTTTTTATCAAATTACCAAGGCCTTACAAGCAAGATATGAAACACATCCATAGGAATAACATCACATACAATCTAATCTCTATATTTTCCTATTTAAAAATCCACTTTGTATAGTTCACTTACCAAGAGTTTGTGTCCTTTTTTCAGTCAATACATTTGATAAGGTGTAGAATGTACCTCCTTCTTCAAGCCTAGTTTCTCCACCATATCAATTTACACAAGATAGTTTATACTCCCACTATCTATGATTAACTTCAAACACTTTCCCTTAATCTAAGATGTAGTCCTAAAGAATTTTTTCCTTTGTGGTGGTTCCACAATTTCCTTATTAGGCTTTAACAAGATTATTTTAATTAAAATATACTCACCTTCCTCTGGAACATCTTCATGAGTTTATGTTGGTCCTTTAACTTGCTCTTCACCTTGGGTCATGTGTACACCTCTTTCATGGCTGGTAGAAGGGTTATCTAGACACTCATATGATCTATGTCCTACATATTTATTGCACCTAAAACATTTGCCCATGAATATTCCTCTTCCTCTTTGATATCCTTGGTATGGCCTTCTTCCTTTTGGTGTATAGCTGCCTCTTGAGCTTTGTGAGCTGCTAACCTCTTCTTGATATGTTTTCAATTGTCTTATACCTCCTTTTGATCCTCTACCTTTGATGGATCTACCCCTTCTTCTTGAGAAGGAAGTTTGATTCCTTTCAATCTTCTCCTCAACTATCAAGCAAAATTGCTATGCCTCTAAAATTGTCTTGAGTGTGAGAAGTATAATCTCATCTTGGATGACAAACTTAAAACCATTATTATACCTTGATACCTTATCTATAACATCCTAAATATGGCTTGATCTTATGGTTAGCCTATATGACTCTTCAATGTATTCCTTTATAGACATGTCCTTTTGTTTTAAATTTTGTAATTTCTTGAAAAGATTAGCTTGAGAATTTAACAGAATGCTTTCACCTTTCATTTTTGTTACCATTCTATCCTAGATTTGTATCTTTGGCTTTCCTTTCCTCCTCCTTTCCTATTTCAGTCCATCCCACCATAGGGATTCATGGCTCTTCAATCTTGTCATGGCATACTTGAATTTATTTTCATCTTATTCTATTCCTTCATATTCAAAGTACTTGTCTAATTCATTGATCCAATCAATCAATTCTTCCACATTCAAGTTTCCTTCATACATTTGAACCTCCATCTTTCACTTTGCATTTACCTTCATGACTCTGATCAGACTCTCTTTAGCTATATCATCTTTTACCACTATTTCTTCCTTTGGTAGCTTCTCATCTCTATCACTAACTCCACCCATGTTAGCACCTCTCCTTTGATCCATATATAGGTATTGTAACCTAGCTTGTAGGTTCCTAAATTCTTTTAGTATTACCATATATCATTTTGGTTTCCTTCCTCTAACTTTTCCTCTATTCCTCACTCTCATGACCATCTTGGAATCTTACATCTGTTTCACATTCTTCCTCCTTTACTTTGGATTTTAGATTGTGAACAATCCTTTAGTTCTAATACCAAAATTGGTGTCACCCTCAGACCATATTAATTCTAGTATTAATCTTAAACCCTCTTTGAAACTTCATTCATACAGGTTCATCACAAGATGTTATTTATATAACACATGAGCACTTACACTTGGGTCACAACATGGAACCATATAGAAATATTCATATACAAAAATTAATAACCTACACACACTAAATACAACTTAACTAGGCTATTTACAACTATTTTGATAGTCTTCATTTATCAAAACACATATCCTAGGCTATAAGGCCATACTCACCTTGTTGATGAGCTCATGGGCTTGTAGCCCTATTGACCCTATATTTTTACCATAACATCTCTTGCACCCATGATAACACAATAATTTGGATTGATCTAGATACCCATTAAGGATTTATACAACATATGTGAAATATTGATATTGTTACTTTATATAGAATAGGACTTTTGGTGACTGTGACAGACCTAATTATGTCTCCTAAGCACCCTATTTTGGCATTATAGATATTTTTAGGAGGGTTTTAATCTTTTAAAACATATATGATATATAAATTGTCATTTAAAAATTATCTAATAAATAATCAGTCATAACCTAACCCTAGACCATCATCAAATCACCTTATCTAAGTTAGCCTGTGCATACAAGGGCTAAAATCAAGGTTTAATTAGAAAATGGAATTACCCATTGAATTATACCTTGAAAATTTAGATAGTAGACACAAATTATTGGAACATAAGGATTTCAAGTATTGGAAATTTTTCACTATATTGGTTCCTAGATCAAGAAAGCCTACTTTGGGCACAATCAACACATAAATGGAACTATAGAATACATCCTAGGGTTTAAAGAACCCAAATAATTTTTTTCAACTTAATTTTTTCTCCTCTAAATACCTAAACAATCACAGTGAAGAAATAAATTCATTACACCCTAACTTTCATCCTCTCCCTCACTACCCTGTCTAACTCCATAACATAGTCAATAGGGAAGGATCAACAAAAAGATTAAAAACTATCTTCAATACACATTAATATTTATTTAATCTCTTCTAATCCTTAGTAGATATTTTCCACATGATAAATCTATGTATATCAGCATATCTCTCAATTTGGAACTCAAATCCTATTCTAGACCTCACACAATTAACTCCAAAAATAGAGATAACAATTTACTAACCAAAACAAGATGCTAACCACTTGATGACTTGCCTCAAAAAATTTAGATCACATATATTATGATGTCCCAAAACATTTTATATGATATATAAATAAATTTGGCCTTTAGACATATTTGGCTTTTATTACAGGCACATGAATTATATTCTCAAATTTGAAAATTTTAAATGCAAAGAAATGGAGGAAAAACTAACTTAGCACATCAAGACATTCTAGGACTCAACCAACAACATTAAAAACATATTCATAGCATGAGGATCCTCCATTAAAAAACAAGGACTAAATATTGGAATAGAGGCATGAAGGAAGATATTCAAAGGTTTGGAAAGGTGTAGGGAGGCAAAATAGACTTTTATTAACCTTTACTAAGTTTTGAAACCCCATAAATAGTTCAAAACCCTAGATTTGGTGTTATAAAACACCTATAGTGATATTTAACCTAAAACTAGTGTTTGAAATTTAAATTATATTTATAATGGGAATGAACCAGTGTTGTAAAGCCCAAGATGGAGGTACCCATGTATGAAGTAAATATTAATGTGGAAGAATTAGATGACTAGATCACAACCATGGATAAATACTTATATTATGAAGAGGTGAAGGAGAATAATGAGGTCATGCATTATTATGGTGGGATGGAATCTAGGAAGATAGAAGAAGAAGAGGAAAAGGTAAGATATGGTCATGGGATAGGATGGTGGCCAAGATGAATTCCAAGTTCATGCCTAAGGATTATCAACTCAATTGTTTATAAGGATGAAAAAAATTAATAAAAAATATGTGATAGTGAAGGAATACATGGAGGATTTCTATAAGTTGACCATTCAAATAGGCCACATAGAAGATGATGCTGAGAAGATTGCTAGAAAAATGAATGGCTTGAAGTTTACCATTCAAGATGAGTTGAGTATTTTAGCACCTAGGACAATTGAGGAGGCCTATCAAGGATCCTTAAGGTTAAAAGAGAAGTTTTTAATAGGGAAAAGTCAATTTAATAAAGGTATAGCCTGAATAAGATTTAGAGGTAGAGCCTATAAAGAAAGAAGAGGGTGGCTAAGCAGTGAAGAAAATGGTAAAGACAAAGCAAAGAAGAGGGAATTAGCTCAAAGGATTCAATTTCTAAAAATAAAGGTGGTATATCCTATGGTATAATAAGAGGGAATCATTGGTTTACAGGAAAGTGCTTCAAATACAACAAGTTTGTAGGGCATAAGTCATATGAGTGCCTAGAAGATGTGAAAAGTGGTGGTTCTTAGAGTAAAAGTATAAATCAAGTGGAGAAGTAAGAGGATGAGAGTATAGATGCATTTTCTAACTATTTGGAGGAGCCTAAAATAGGTGAAATATTATTGATGAAGAGAATCCTTTTGAACACCAACCAAAGAGAGAGAGAGAACCACCATAAAGAAAGACATTATTCCAAACCATGTGCAAGAGTAAAGGTAAGTCTTGAAAATTTATAGTAGATAATGGCAGTAAAGAAATTTTAGCATCTTCCTTGATGGTATATAAATTAGGCCTAAAAATAATAAAACATCTAATTCCATACAAGGTTTCTTGGATCTAAAATAGTCAGCAAGTCCTAGTGAGTGACCAATGTCATGTAGACTTGAAAATAGGTGGGTAAAAGGATAAGATACTATGTGATGTTATTTCTATTGATATTTTCCACATAATTCTTTAGATATCATGATAGTATGATAGGATATATTTTCATGAGGGGAGATCTAACACCTATACCATTAAGAAGGATGGCTACAAGCATACATTAAAACCATTAAAGGATAATGCATAGAGAGAGACATTGGGTAGTGTCATGTTGTTTAGAGAGGAGTAACATACCAAGGAAATTAGTTTAAAATTTAAGGATAATAAGAAAATAATAGTTTCAAGTAAGTGCCAAGAAGTAGATAAGGTAGAACAAATTGACAAGCCACTGGAAGAAGAGATTATAATAATGAAAGAACATTTTGAGGATTTTCAAGTAATCAATAAAGAGATGTTACACTTAGATAAAGAAGGTAAGTTATTTTTAGATTAAAATTTGAAGAATTTATTTACAAAAATTTCCTATAATTTGACCCTCATACAAAACAATGAGTATTTAGAAGGATTTGTTGAGAAATTAGCCACGTTGAGGGAGATGGTGATAGAAAAGGAAGGCAATGATAAAGTGTAGAGTGGATAGCATAAAAATTTGAATAAAGAGGTTACATTGGTTGAATATATTGTGGAATAATATAATGAACCATCAACAACCATTCTAAATATAATAAACTCAAGCAAGGACAAGAGAAGCATGCCAAAGTAGGAGAGTGGTTTCCAAACAAATAATAGGGAACTTTTTATTTGATGTGTGTGTTTCATGTGTAGGATGGTTTTAGGAAAAATACCAAGTTTTGAATATGGTCAGGTAGAAGATCACTATGCAAGGCATCAACCTCAAAGGAGTAAGCAAGGTGGAGCTAGTCAAAGCACAAAGTGATCTATGTTCTACTCATAGACCTTGGTATCTAGGAGGTGTACCATTGCACATAATGAGATAAAAAGAATGAGGAATACTAGGGATATCAATAAAAGTTGAGAAAATTTCAAGGAATGTTTCTTTCACACCATAAGAATATGATGTAGGAACATTGTATGTGGATAAGTTAAATTGATGTTTGACCAATAAATTTTGGTTTTATTACTATTTTTTACTCAAATTTCATCTTTAGGATGTTTAAAATTTGTTATGAGTCATTTAAAGCACCTTATAATTCTTTCCAAGTGGTCCATAAGTACTGAGGTAACATAGAAATTTAAATTTAGATTTTCTCGTCAATTCTCACAATTCAAATATTTGAATTTGAAAATAATGTCTAAGGAGTTTTGTGAACTATTTAGGGGTCATAGAAGTATAAATGGTTTGAAAACATCAATACTAAAATAATGTATCTTTACCATGGACTATTGGTCACCCTTGTATGTAAAATATAGATTGGCCTTCATGCAAGGTATTTTCCTACTAGTTTATGACCATTAGGAATTAGTTAGAGAAGTTGCCTTTGATATAAAGTTTCTGAATTTTGGTTTGCCATTCAGTTTTTCATGATGTAGTCAAAGGAATAAGGACTTTATTCCAAAAAATAATATGAATGATAATACCTATGTTTTGAAAATAGATCTATAACCCTGTGTTATATGAATATAATGAAGAATGAGTGTATGCTAAGTGTTTAATGGGAAGAAGGTTTAAAATTTCTTTGTTTAAAGTGTTTGAAAAAAAAATGTGAGTTATTTCCATGTTATTTAATGTATTTACAATAGTTTCATTTATTATATTTCATGTTATTTGGTTTTGAGGACTTACATTTGAAAGTGTATATAGAGACAAATCTTACATAGAGTGTAATAAAAGTATATATAGAGGTATCATGATTAGGGATATAAATTTTTAAGAGAGAGTGGAATTAGAATGGATCCAATAAACCATTTATAAAATTTCAAACCATTTCAAGATCAAACAAAATCTTAATAGAATACTTATAGACCTAAAACAGGGTGTCTATATAGATAAAGGAGCCAATAAAATGTCAAGAGTTGTATGGAAGTATTATTGCCATGATTCACCACTAGGAATAGATGTAAAATAAAACATTTTATAGTTTATAAGGATTAATTTTAATGAGGAGTCTCTAACTCTGATTAAGAAAATCCTAAAACTATGATTGTGTATGCAAACAAAGCAAAAATAAGGACTAAATATTAGAATAGAGGTATCGAAGAAGCTATCTAGAAGTTTGAAAATGTGTACAGAGGAAAAACATATATCTAGTAGCCTTAGATAAATTTTTAAACTCCCTAAATAAATCAAAACCCCAAATTTAGTGTTCTTAGAAACTAAAGTGATAATTAACCTAAAGATAGGGTTTCAAATTTGAAATGCATTTATAAGGGGACTGAACTAGTGAAATTTGCCAAAAACATGTAGTTTGATATCCATGACGGACCCTTAAAATATTTTGGTTTTTTTTAGTTATATGGGCATGTTTTCATATTGTTAGGAGATGTTGTTTTTAGACAAGGCTTGACAAGGCCTAATTAGGCCTAATAGAGAGAAAAATAAGAATAGTAAAGAGGTTTGAAAGAAGAGTTAGAGTGTGAAACTTCAAATAGAGGTGGTAAAGGATAAAGGGTATCTAATTTGACCATTTTCCCCAATACTCATCTGTATAGATCCATACACATAAAATTTGTGTAAAAAAGGCTACTAGCCTATGTATGTTGAGTAGACAAAGTTGTCAGTGAAGGGAGTTGGAGATTGGAGGAGTTTGAAAATAAATTAAGTAGTTTTAAAAAGGATTAATGAGTATTAAAAATACACCTTGTACCACAAGTCACTCTAAATATCTGTAATACCATTGAGTGAAGTTTGCATTAGTGATCTATTATCAAAGAAGTGTATATTAGACAAGGCAAAGTGTGAGATAATTGACTTATCCTATAAATAATAAAGTTAAGAGGTTTCTTATGTAGTCAAAAGTCATATGACTTATGGATGCATATGTAGACCCCTATGGAATTGATATACACCCAAACACACACAACATTTACATATAAAATTGCAAATGTATATATAAGAATGCAATGTTATTATGATTCAAAACTATTATTTCTATTATATTATCTCTACATGCATGAAAATGTTTTTCTAATTTAATTCCCCGTATGGTTTATCCATTCTAAGATTAAACAATGTTGATGTTTCTTTAGCTTATTGGGATCATGTATCATTTTATTATTATAAGGTTTTGTGCTTCATTCTGTGTAAATCTATGTTATGATGTTATTATGATTGGACCGAACTCACCTATAAGTATTTTATCTCTACTTGGAAAGATGTAAATAATTCTCATTTGAGTGTCTAGGTTTTGTATTAGTGTTTTATGCTACCATCTTGTTGCATGAAAGTCAACTTGGGTTTTTAAATGTGACTGTGTTTTCTTTGCACACAATGTTTTGGGTATGACTGTGTTGAACCCCATGGTAGTTTGTTGGCTCTCGGATGAGTCTTATTCAACTATGATTTTATTTCTTATTTCTTAATTCAATATAACCTTGCAAGATAGGAAATTATTATCATCCCACATTATTTTTATATAAACTCCTTTCTATTTCCTTTATTGGTATGCCAAGTTGTAAAGATATTATAGGTTTCATGGTTATATTAAATATCAATGTCTTGTCTCATGTGTTACATTCTTCGATTTATTTTTTATTAGTGTTTTCTTATCAATTATTTGATTGCATGAAAGATAATCTTGGTTTGAATATTTTCAATAACATTAAATTGGGACTGTTGTTAATAACTACATCGATGAGTAGTATTACGTGTAAATACATTTGCATTTTATACTATTTTAATAACAACATAGTGAAATGAGTTATGTTGGCTATGTCATGTCTTGAAATTTTAATTATTAGACTAAATTTTGGCCATTATATTGATAATAAATTGTGTTATGATTACCTTGTTTAAGCCTTAGGTTGACTATGTTACTCATTTACACCAAAAATGTTGTATGTATACATGTTGTTGACTATATATATATAGTCAACAACATGTATACATACAAAATTTTTGGTGTAACTGAGTAACATAGTCAACCTAAGGCTTAAACAAGGTAATCATAACCCAATTTATTATAAATATAATGGCCAAAATGTAGTCTAATAATTAAAATTTCAAGACATAACATAGCCAACATAACTCATTTCACTATATTATTTAATTCATTCAAAGATGGGATGTATTTGTCGATTGAGTATGTTTTTCCATGGTCTTAAGTTTCATTGGTTCTTGATATTCATGACTACATTTTTCAATCAATGGGTTTTGATGATTGGTTGAGTTTTGGTAATTAAACTTGACTATGTTTGGTATTGCAAGTCTATTATTTTTTAAGGCATGATTAACTAGTTTCTACTGTGTGATTGACTGCAGACTCACCTTTGTTAAATGGCACGAACATACTTAGTCTTATTCATATAGACTTGAGAGGATATTGAAAAAGATTGAAGGATTTTTATTCACCTTTATGAGATGTTTTGTAATTATCAAACCTTTAACTTTGAAATAATGTATAATCTAGTTTAATTTACTATTCTATTGATTTGATATATGGATTTAATATATTAAATTATTTGTAGGATGTTGTGTGGAGTATTTAATTAATTTTCTATTGTTTGGTTACCATTCCTAGACCAGACATGAATAGATAAACAGGGACATTATATATATTAGTAGTTTGGGTAGGTAAGGCTAACTATGACTTTGATAGGGATCCAAGGTGGTTATTTTCAAAAATTCAATGGATTATATTTAAAACATTCTATAACATTCGATATCCTGGATTACCCTTTCGCACTCCTGATCTATATTCCCTATGGATTAATTTTTCTTGTGTCACCTCAGAATGGTAAAGTTGTCTTCATGTATTCTTTTGGTTTGATGTGTCTCTTTTATTGTAAACCTCCTTGCTCAAAGTTCATTCATCTTCCCAGTTACTTCAAATACCACCATGATGATGGTTGGGGTGGTGATGGCCACAAATGGTTAGGCTCATAAGGCTAGTTGTGTAGGTTTATCTTGATTAGTTCATTCATGTTCAACTCCATGATTTGATGACTTACACATGTGTAACATAAGATGGTAATAATTTAAGTTGTTAATTTATGTTACTTCATACATTTTATTAGGATTGATATTGAGTTATATAGTATTTAATTACTTAGTATATTTGGTTAGCATTCACATTGAATTATTTAGTATGCAATCTTTATTATATAGATTGATCATGTTAAATACTAACCTATGTTATTAATGATCTGCGTAAATAAAATGGAAGATGAAAATTTCCTAAGGGTAAGATGGATAATGGTTGAAGGTGATATACTTTAGGAATATGAAATTAGTTAATTGGTTTTTACTTTCCTATAGATTAAACATTCAGTTATCAAATATGGAATTACAATTCCAGTGTTAAATTATCTCTAAATTGTAAATATTACAAATTCTTGTATGTGGTTAATCTATATAATTATTATCACGTTGATTCCTTGAATTAGATAGATAAATAGGATAGTTACATTGATCTATGAAATTTGTATTTAATAGTATTTACTTAAATTTTTATACTAGTTTTCTTAACCATATATCATGTAAATATGGTTTGAATTCCAAGAGTGGAATAATCTTTGATTAGATTATATAGTTAAATTAGATTTAGATTATGTTAGTGATTCATCATTACATAGTTTAAAATTGAGCATGAAAACTAAGACTAACAGATATCTTTGGATTATCACATTATGTACATGGTAAATTCATGTACATATATGCACATGGATATCTTAGTCATTTTCAACAATGTATAAACCATTCAAAATTTTGGAAATTGGTTCATGTAGGAAGAAATCAGAATCCTTCCTCCTATCATGCATTGCATACACACCTAGTTGTGTGTAAGGTGTGTATGCTACATACATATATGATTTTAATAATATTAATTTGTTTCCCTAAGATATATATATTCTAAAAATATATGATCTAATAATTAATGCTTTCATTCTTGTATTAGATAAAAATTAATTAAAGTTTAACTTACTTCCTTTATTAATCAAGATGTTTCACAAAGTATGTAAATATTCCTACATAAAATGATCATATGGTTAAGTGAAATAACTTGAATTAATTTAAGATAATGAATCAGTATAAATAAATATTCATGCTACATAATACTTTTATTCCATTTGATGATTGCATAATTATAAATGAAAATCTGCATGCTTGTTGATTTCTTTTGCTTAGGCTATATGTGTTGTCACTTTCCATTCTATTAGCCAAATATACTTGTCTCATTGCCCTTGGCTTACCCAATTAATAAATTTGTAAGAGTTCATTAAGTGGAACATTTTATTTGAATTCCACTCAACTTAGAAATCAGTTGTATTCTATTTACTTGATTTTTGTTGTATTTTGTCTACTTTGATTATTTATGTTGTTTTAATTTACTTGTTTCCCTCATCTAGTTTATTGAAATATGTGTTTAATTTTTGAATGATATAATTTTTTAGACATACATTTAATTAGACAATAATACAATATTGTATATAAATAATTAATTCCTTTATTAAATAATGATATGAGAATGGCTTAGTTATTGATTGAATACACAAATATTTATTCTTTTGAAATAAACAATTAAGCAAGGTTTAATTTATTAGACACCTTAGATGAATAATATATTAGTCTCTCTTATTTCAAAATATAGCATTGGATATGCCAATTAAAATGGTTGTATGATTTCGGTTCTTGATTTCCTAGAGGAAATGATGTTGATCATAACTATATAATTAGTCATATACTAACTAATGGCATTCATATTAGTAAACAAATGATGTACAAATTATTTAGACAAGTAGTAAGGCAACCTCAAAGGCTATGAGGGATTTATGACATTGGATGGTAGCACTATGGAACCTTGTATTTTAAATAGGTTTCTCTCTATGCAATAGCATTTTTTGATGCATGAATAATTAGAAATCTACATGTGCTGAATTGATTTCTAGTTGTTGATTATGTTTACTTGTCTAAACTATATTTAAATATAAGGTTAGTGACTTGTACCTTTAACATAGACCTATGTTAACCTAAATGATAACTTAGAATAATAGAGTTTTCCTTCCCAATTAAGGTAATCCTTTAAATTAACCATCCTCATGTGGTATTAAAACCCACTAAGGAGAGTGAGGTATTTACCTAGGGTTAGGGATCTAGAAATAGTCCTATGTGGAAGTATGAGTATCACATATGGTACTCAGGTCCTATCTGTTTATGTGTACATTAATATACCCCAAACCCCATAAAACATAAAATATAATAACATGTTTCCCTATTATACCTTTTATATGTATTTACCTCTAACTAATTACCTTAGTTCACTTGCTTTGGTTCCAGTTACATGTACATGAACATGATAAACATTTATCTCTTGTGTTAGAAAGTGAGGTAATTAGGTCTAACACACATCCAAAATTTACTATAATATATAATTCCAAAAAAAATTAGGTTTGTTTCATCTAGTATCAGAGTAGTTTTTCATCTCTAGGGACCTTTAGAAACAAGTTTCAATCTTATAATTTTGTAATATATTGAGTTATCACTTGTAATTCTCAAGATGGTTAGAATGTGATCAAGTGGAAGAAACATTTTTAGGAAACCTTTTAATATAAATCTAGATAGGGTTAGAGGTAGAGAAAATGAAGGTGTTATTGTGGCCACATCACCATTCATAACCAAGAAGAGTTACCAATAAATAATGTTGACAATAATATCGAGACACCCAATGTTGAAGTAGTCGATGGGAATGTAACTGACAAGCATGAGGATAACCTCAGTGGAATCTTGATGGCCATTAATAAATTAAAAATAAGTATTGATAACCAAGAGCAAAGGTTGGAAAATATTTAAGGGATATCCTAAGAAGAAGTACCCATGTTGGAAATGGGGCAAGTCGAAGGACCTATGATTCAATAAATACCTTTTACTATTGTTGACCCAATCATCAAAGAGATAAAGAAGCTTCCACCACCTACCTTTTTAGGTGAGTAATAAGGTGATGAAACCAATGTATAGTTGGTGCACTTCCAAAATTACTTCAACTTTCATAATATCCCATTGAATGTGAAGGTTATGGTGGCAACCTACTAGCTAGTTGGTCGTGTAAATTTATGGTGGAATCACCTTTGTTCTATTTAAGGATATCAGACCTTGAACCTATCTTGGTTCATTTTTGAGACAATATTTCATAAAATATACATGAATGCATAATATAAGGATCATAAAATCACCAAGTTTCAAATTTTGAAGCAATAAAATATGTTTGTTGTTGGGTATGAGAATAAGTTTCTGAATTTTCTGCATCGTGTGAACTATATGCATGATTAAGAAACCAATATTAATAATTTCAAACTTGGGCTCAAGGAAATACTAATTCATTAAGACAATATGAAAAAACCAAGGACTTTGGCTATAACAATTGTATCAACCTACAAGGCTAAGGAAAAAAGAAAAGTCTTGTCAAAAGGCAAGATAAAAATTTAAGACAAACATGTAGCAGTATAAAGTAAATAACCTTTGTCCCATGAATTTTTTTTATTGTAAATCATATCATAACCACCAATATTCTGGTGGTAGTAAAAATTTCAGCAATTTTTCTAATCAGAATAGAAATTTTAAGTCCCATGGATCCTCTAATTCTAGTTCTTATAAGAAGGAACAACATCAAAATAACCAACCTCTACTAGCCACACCTTCTAATATTATTCTAGTATCATCTTCTAAACTTATTGTTTGTTGGGAAAGTGGTGAAAACCACTATAAAAAGGACTATCCTAAAATTAAATCAAGCGAAGCAGTGAATCATAGATTATATATTATTATTGATAATCATAATGTTGATTTGCAGTACACTCTAATTTAGACTCGAGGTATAATTAATAGTTTTTCTCTGACTGTATTAATTGATTTAGGTGAAATAGATTGATTTATTTCCCCTTTTGATTCAAGGTAATGTAGTATTAAACCCATCTTGATAAGATAAGGTTGAGAGGTTGAGTTTGGTTCCAGCACGAAAGTGCCTATTCTTGAGTGCTTGGAACAAGAAGAATTAGATATTGGTGTTTTTAATACCAAGGTGAATATTTTTCTCATGATTTTAGGGTCTTATGATCTCATCTTTGGGATGAATTAGCTACATAAACATCAAGCCATGCTTGATTGTGTGGGAAAAAGATTACATTGCATTAATGACCTTGACAAAATTATGGAATTACAAGGCATGTAAGAGTGTATAAGACATAAAACACTCTCATCCCAATAAATTTATGTTTCATGATTTATGCAGTCCAATTACAAGAATTTTCCAAGATAAAGGAGTTGTTTCATGTATATTTTCCCATTTTAGTGGATTTTATGGATGTCTTCCCTAAGAAACTACCTACTTTACCATTGAAGAAAGAATTTTATTTCTCTATTGATATCATATCCTAATCTACCCCTTATTTTAAATACCCTACCACATGAATGTCAATGATCTATACGAGTTAAAATTTTAGCTACAAAGTGACAAAATATATGCAAGTGTGTCTCCTTGGGGTACTCTAGTGGTATTCATGAATAAGGATGGCACACTAAATCTTTGCATTGATTATCTTTTGGCTAGGATTGATGACTTTTTTGAACAATTGAAGGCTGCTACAATCTTATCTAATATGGACTTGAGATCAAGATACCACTATTTAATAATCAAGGAAGACGACATTCATAAAATAACATTTAAAACTTTATATGGGCATTACAAATTTAGGATTCTACATTTTGGCTTAACTAATGCACATGCAACTTTCGTGAATCTTATGAAAAACATATTTAGAGACTTTTTGGATAAGTTTGTGTTATTTTCCTTGATGACATTATCATTTACTCAAAAAATGAGTTTGAGCATGATCAACACCTTTATTTAGTCTGACAAAGACTAAGATAGCATAAGTTGTATGGGAAACTCTCCATGTGTGCATTATATGATTATAAAATTCATTATCTCAAAAACTATTTCAAAGAGGGAATCACTATTAACCCTATGAATATTAAAGATATTCAAGATTGGCCTACTCTTACCAATGTTCATGTAGTACATAGCTTCATGGGTTCATTTGGTTATTATGAGTGTTTTGTTGAAAATGATTCTAGTGTGGTCTATCCCATTACCTCTTTATAGTGCAAAGACAATAAATTTGTGTGGACCATTTAGTGTGAGGAATCATTTAATAATTTAAATGTGTTTCTTACAATAACACATATTCTTCTCATACTAGACCCAAATGGTAATTTTTTTATCAAACTCACACCCTTGTGAAGGTAGTGTTAGGCTTTCATAGATTGCTAAAACATGAAAAAAATCCTAGGCTGTGGTTAGCCTAATTAGTCGATTGAGTCTCTAGATTCTAAGGGCTAGCTCCCTTTGCTGTATCAATTAGGATCTCTACTTTACTCTACAAACTGGTAGGAAAATGTAAAGAGGGAAACTTGAAGGTGATAAGGAAATGAAATCCTATCTAATGATGGTGATAAACCTATATTTCAGTTCATCCACTCAATTTGAGATCTTAAAAACACTAATTAGACAAGAAAAAGACTAAATGTTCAATTACAATTGACTCCTATGCATCAGTATTTCATGAAAAGGTTTTATCTAGTGATCAAAGCTTGAGGGAAATAAGGGAATAGGCCTGATTCAAGGCACTAACCAGTTACTTCATCTACTATCACTTCAATGAAAAGACATCAAACATAGAACATGACCTACATAATCTAATAAATAAGTAAATAGGTAAGAATCAAGGCTTGACAAGGAAGAAAATTCTATCACATATGCAAATCACTAACATAAATACACTATACTAGCATCCTAGAATCTAAAAATAGTCCTTTTATTTATCTAAAAAGGTTAAAAAAATCAAATTTTAGCAGAGTCTAATATTGTCAAAAGAGGGATGCTTAAAATGGATAAAAAACTTATATAGAAAAATCATACAAAATCCAAGAGATTGGCTCTAGAATTAGAGAGGAGATCAACTCCCACATCTCACAAGTCCAATTTCAGCTATCAAAAGATAACTAAGCCTTCAAATAATATCTTTGTGTCTTCTATCTTACATGAAAAGATATTTGTCATTGAAAATGATGAAGATCGCATATAGTAATTATTATTAGAATCTTCAAAATTCATCAAACTTATATGGATATTCAAGGTTGTCATAAAAGTCTAGATGGTGGGGCCATCTGGGACTAATATGTTCCATGCATGAAAGTTACACCAAATCTTCAAAGAGAAACTCCACTTGATACATTTTAAAGCTAAGTTGAAATAAAAGAAAGCCTTATTTGCATGGAAAACAAGGAAAATGCATGACAAGCCTTGTCTAGTCAACTCCAAGTAACTCCAAGTTAACTCCTTGAATATCCATCCAATGTTAAACTGCTTGATCCCTTCATGCATTCAAGTCTTCCTTTTGGAACTGAGAGAGTTGTGCTAGAAGGAAATTGTATGTCTTTACCAAGTCTGAATAATTTGATTATTGCATTTATTATTTGACATGCTCTTTATTGTATTTTTAGACTATAGATCTTCTTATATATGGAAAATAAATATCTTTATTAGTTTTTTGCATGTTCCTACTATGCTAGATGCATCTAATCGAGCTTGGGTCACTCTAAATGTTATGCATGTGAGCTATGAACGATGTCATAAGATTCAAAATGAGAAGTGCTAATTATCTTCTACTGATTGGATATCAAAATCCCACTAAGATCCTTTAAAAAACCTAGCCTTTTCTCATCTATTGATCTCCTTCCTAGATTTGACAAATGTCAAGCTCACAGCAATCTTGATGAACCTTTTTGAAATCTTGACCAATGACTACTTATATGGGATAAAACTTGATGTTTATGGGCCCATAATTAATTCCTTTAACTTTTGTTTTCAACCAATTCTCGCAAAAGAATTAACCTCTCAGGCCATTCCCTTCGGTCTTATTTCTTGGTTATTTCCCTTGGAACAAATTGTATACATCTTATCTCCCTATTTATTTCTTTTAAACAAAAAGTTTGAAGGAATTATTTATATTTATTTCTTTTGGACAATTAGTCTACGCATTATATTTATGCACTTTTCCTTCAGACAAAATGTTTGAAGACTTATTTCCCACAAGAACACTTCATTCAGATTTTCTTTCTTTTTGGCAATCCTCTTGAAAAACTATTGAAATGCATCCTTTTTGAAAGGAAGGAGTCATTTGAAAAACTAAAAACACCAATTTATAAAACTTGGACAAAAATTCATGTTTATAAAAAAAATTTAATTATAAGGGTTGTAATTTTGATCTCTGGGGTCAAAATTGTCAACATTTTGGTGAATGAACTAGGAAGCATGCCTGCTAATCTTAATAACCAGACCATTTACATGACTCTTAGACTCAAAAAATAATGACAAGTTTGATCCATGACTACAAATTATATCTTCCAAAATAATAAGGAAAACACACAAAGTAAGGAAAACTAACTAAATAAATAAAATGTGCAAACAAGCACTTATTAGAATAAAATTAAAACAATCTAATGTGTTTGAACAACACTTGGAGGAAAACAAACTAACTATATAAAAGGAACTTTGATTTTCAATATCAATGTTTTAAATGCGTCCCATTGAATAGGATTCGAATCTCTTCACCATCCCACTTTACAAGTTGGAAGGCATTGTGGGATTTGTAGTTGAAAATTTTGTATGGATTGCTCCAAAGGAAATAAAACTTTGTGTTCCTTCTTAGTTTAGCTCGATCATCATCCCACTTAAGGACCATATATCCCTTGTTAAAACTTTGTGATGAAGCTCCTTTGTCAAAAGATATCTTCACTTTTAATTGATGAATTTCCATGGCTAGCATGGACTAATTTCTTACCTCTTCCAACTCAAAAAGCTTAGTATATCTGATCTCCATAGGCTCATTCTCCAATAATTCAAGTTTATGCATTAGTTCTAAAGTAGGAAACTCAAGAGAAATGGGTGACCTTACTTCCTTACCATATACCATCTTGTATGGAGAGTTGGCTATTGATCTTTGGTAGGTGATCCTATCAGCTCATAGAGATGACTTCAAATTGATATGCCATGACCTTTGATTGCTTCAATAGTCTTTCTTATGATCTTAAATAGGTTCTCATTTATAGATTCAATAAGGGCATTACCTTGTGTATAGTAGTTTAATGAAATGCTAAGAAAAATCCCATGTTGGACAGCCCATTGACTGATCTTATTTCCCACAAAATCTATTATATTATCAAAAATAATAGTTGAAGGAACTCCAAATCTAGTAATTAAACCTTCATAGAAATCTATAACATTGGTTTCATTTGCTTCCTTCAATGCCACTATTTATGTCCAATGTGTGAAGTAATCTATAGCAATTAAAATCCATTTATGTCCTCAACTTGAACGAGGACTAATGATACCAATAAATTCCAATCCTCATTAGATAAAGGGATGATCCACTACAATTGGTTGAAGATGTAAGGCTACAAGTTTCACTTTTCCTACAAACATAGCACACTATTTGCACTTCCTTACCAATGCATGGCAATCACCAAAAATATTAGGTTGATAATACCCACCTCTCATGATCTTAAGGGTTTTAGTTATTGCATAAAAATGTCCTCCACCATGTCCATCATGGAATTCTTCAATCAGTCTCAGAGTCTGGATTGGCTCTATATACAGTTTAGCAACATGCTATTGATATTTTTGTTGAACAAAAGACCATCAATAAGCAAAAATAGAATTGATTACAACCTGAAATATCTTATTTTTGAAGAAATTATATAAGAGAGATAAATACCATCATGGAGATAGATTAATAAGTCATGAAACCAACTGGATGGTGAGGTATGACCGGCTACAACCTTTTCATCATTTGACACCAAAATAACCTCATTAGTCTCTTGCAAGTCTTGAGCTAAATGATCACAAGGTCCTTTGCCTATAATTAGATTTATGACCTTAATTTCCACATCATACTCCATTACCTTAGTTATCCAATCAACTCTCTTCTCATTTATACATTTATTCAAAAAGAACTCCTTGATGTTTGGATGAAAAACCATTAGGTGTATCTTATTGTTATACAACAAGTATCTACACTTTTAAAAAGTGATTATAAGTAAAGGAGCATGTTTTTAAATAAAATAGTACCTTGTTTCATAATCTTCCAAGCCTTGACTAAATAAATCCATTGACTACTCTAAATCCTCATGATTTTATTGCATAACAATGCTTGAAATGGTGTCCATGTTGGCATATATGTATACAAAATGAAATCTTTTTTTAAAATACTGATTTATAAGTATAGGAGCACTAGTTATGGCCTTTTTAATGTCTTCAAAACTTTTAACTCCTTTTGTGGACCAATTGAAGTTGTGATTCTTCTTTAACATGGCTGTAAGTGGCTTAGCTAAAATGGTAAAATTTGAAATATATCTCCTTATGAAGTTGATTTTCCCAAAGAAGCTTTGCATAGATTTTTTGTGCTTAGGCAAGGAGAGTTCAAGACTAGAGTCTACCCTTTTATAATCTATGCTTAAACCATAATTTGAAACCACATGTCCAAGGCACTTAACTTCATGAACTGAGAAGACACACTTTTTAAGATTTAGACATGCCCTAAATTTCCTACACCTTTTGAACACTTGCTTGAGATGAACCATGTGGTCCTCTACACTCTTTGAAAATAATGTTATAAACAAGTAAAAACTTGTTAAGAATGCCTTTAATTGACATATCCATGGCTTTTTGAAAGGTTTCTCTATCATTAGATAAACTAAATGGCATCTTTCTAATTGCAAAAATCCCTCACTTGGTTGTGAAGGTTGTCTTAAATTGGTCCTCTTCCTTGATCACAATATTATTTTAGGCACTATATCCATCCAACAAAGACAAAATCTCTAAACCTATTGATGGCAATGGATAGTGATCTTTAAGTGAAGCCTTGTTCAAATCATGGAAATAAACACACAATCTAATCTCACAATTCTTATTATGTATCAAAATAAGATTTTCCACCCAAGTTGAGTGTTTTATTATAAGTATAGTAATTGAATCTATAATCTTTTGAAGCTCATCTCTCATCAAATACTTAAGCTTAGGATTAATGGGCCTTTGTCTTTGTCTCACTGGTTTAGTTTTAGCCTCTAACTCAATGGTGTGTTGAGATAAACTTGGGTCAAGTTCCTTGAGATCACTATATTTCCATGAAAATACATCAGCAAAACTTGTCAATAACTCAATGAAAGCTTATTTTCTTGAATGAGTGCATACTTTACCCAACTTCAAAAACTTACTAGCTATAATCTCTACATTGGCATATTGTTCTTCTTTTGTTGACAAGGATGACTTCTCCTTCCTTAACTTATCATCACCACTAAAAATGTTCTAAATTGTGGTCAATCCCTTGGGGAAATTATTTATTTTTAGTTACACAACTTGGTCACCATACTACTGTAGATACTTTGATTAGTTTCTTGAAGAAAACTCAACCTCTTATTGCAATAATCTCACAATTTGATTCTCATATTTGAACACTTATAAGTTATCATGATTATATGGAATATAAGGACTTAAAACCAGCTTTATATGTGACTAAATTTTATCTCTCTTTATATCAACCGGAATGCTAAATTGTGACCAAATGACAACCAACCTATCTGCGGGTTTATTCTTGCCTCTTGGTATTACCTAAATTTTAAAAGCTTCAAAATATTCAAGTAAGCTCCATATTATATGATTTTAATATTTAAGAAAAAAAATATACATACATTTAAATCTCTTACATGGTGAACTATAAGTTCACTATCACCAAAAAATTGTAAGGAATTGACTTTCATCTTCCTAGCCCACTATAAACTATGAACTAGTGATTCATACTTAGAAACATTATTTGAACAACCAAAATTAAATTTAATAGAGGATAAATAAATTTTATTTGTTGGAAAAAATAATATAGTTCTATATCTTGTACCATGTTTATTCCTTGATCCATCAAAGTACAGTTACCATAAACCTTCACTAGATTCATCATCCTTAACCATGGCTAGAATTAGTGCATCATTCTCATGAATGAATTACACACCAAGTAATTTTTCTTCAATTATTTTAAAAGGATCATGATCATGAAAATTTTAAGCCCACTCATCATTAAATAAATATGAAACTCCATCCAAAGGTGGTCCATTTTCTACTCCACTAGTTTCTAGTACATCATTCGAGATGATACAATTAGTGTTCACAACACTTGGCATATATAGTTCTATATGAAAACATGAAATACATTTAGAGTGAATAATTACCTTGGTACATTACCTGGTTTTTAACAACAAATAAGTCCAATTATATAACAAATACCCCCCAAGATTTGAGGTGAAGTCCCTTGAAAGGCACATACCAAAGTAAGGAAGCAAGTCTACCACAACAACATCTTACTAAATAGTAACATTGGGACAAGCATGTAATGTCAAATTTATATCTTTGATTATGCCTACAATAATTTTTTGTGACCTATCCAATTTCAATACCACCTTAGTGTTTGGCTCATAAACAATGCCAAGCTTGTCCATAATCTATTTAGGCATGACTATACTACTAGCTCCACTATACACCATACAATTATGAACCAAGTATCACCTATTATCAAATAAAGGTAGAAAGGAGGATTTTTATTTGTTTTTACCTCAGTTATATCCACCTTTACCATCTTATTTACTTTATATACTTTTTACATATTTGGTTGATCTGAATTAGCTAAGACAACACCTTCTTTCTCAACTAGTTTTGGAGACAATTTGAGAGCTAAAAGCTCCTGGATGAGCATATATTTTTGTCCTAAGATGGAAAGATAATTACACATGATCATGTTCATATTATAATTATTCATCTGATCCACTATACTAAACTAATATCCATGAACCTTTGGTTTCATTTTCTAAAGAATTAGTTGTTCATGAACTAGAGGTATTCGATGAACTTTACTAACCTCTATATTCTAATTTTTATAAGTTGTAAGGGTAGGAAGTTGTTATTTTGTAATATTAAAAACATACTTAGGATTACATTAATCATTTTTCACCTCTTGAGCCTCATCAATGTCTCGTATTTTATCTCTAGTTACAATTGTAACTTGACCACTTGTATTATTAGTTTTGACACCCTGATTAAAAGGAACATGATCATCCACTTGCCAATTTAAATTAATAACATCAGGCTGCCCTTGAACTTATTGAGTCTCTCCTTGTGATTCCAAACATTTATCTTGGTATTTCCCTCCTTGAAAATAAAACTCTTCTTATGTCATTTATAGCATAGTAATGTTTTGTGATACCAATCTTTGGTTTTGAGCATAATTGAGATTTGAGGACTACCAACCTAAATCTTGCATCAAGTTATTTTGAGGAGGGGTGGGAATAATGGCCTTTAAAGTATAAGTATAATTAATATCAAGGGCATCATAAGTCTTATCTATATTTATGGCTCTTTGCATTTGACATGGTGGTTTATTCTCTCTGAAACCTTTATACTGAGGCCTTTGATCTTTGAAGGGTTGATAGGTGGTCTGATTTTATTGTGATAGGGCCTATTAGACTGATATTTTTATCTCTTGAGTTGCAATATTTCATTCCCAAAGTATTTTAACAACCTTTTCAACTCTCCTATCTCACTAGCTTAGCTAGTAAGGGCTATAATTTGAGCTTAAGGTGATGGAATAAGAACAAAAGATGGTATATAAGGAATTTGATGGGTTGGTATGGTATTTATAACTAGAAATATAGGCATTAAAGGTCTTGGAGAAAGCTTTCCAACTTTTATCAAACTATTCTTTACCCTTATTACAACCTCATTAACATCCGGCAAGGTAGTACCACCCATTGACTATATCATCACACTAATGTTAGAGTTAAGGGATTTCAAATAGAAAAAAAAATGTATATTAAAGCGATGGACTAATCAATATAGGTATTATATTCCATGTTTTTATACATAAACTCATGAGGAGCTATATTTATGGTAGTTAATTACTCAACTAAAGATAGGTGATCAAATTTGTCCTCAAATTGCTTAACTAAGGCTGCACCCAATTCATTCCTAGTAGAAATGGAGTTTAGTGGGGGTTTTATTTACCATTTCAATGCTTTTCCTTTGAAGAAAGTATTAAGCAATATAATAGAAACATTATCCTCAACAACATTATGGATTGAACAGAGATTAGCTACATTTTAGATATGCTCAATAGGGGTTATTTGATTTCTCTTGAGAAGAATGGGATACTTTTGAGAGTAGACATAGGAATGTTGTTAAACTAGGTTATACTCAACAAGATACCTCTATTAAATGGAATAAACACCTATTTTCTAATGGCCATTTGGATAGTATAGATTGTAGTGCCTAAAACAATAGGATAACCAAGGGATAAATATTTATTTTTAAAGATATGGATTTTCCCTCTTAAATCTTGATCTCTTATAACATATAAATTCAAAAGGAATACCTTTACTAGCTAGCCTTATGGTAACCTTTGGCATGAAAGTATTTCCTGAATGGTGCTATGAACTTTGAAAACTAAAGAATTTTTAGCTTGTGATTAAGATTAATATGCTCATCAGCTACAACTACTTCTCCTCAGCATCAAACTTATTTATATATGAAAATAATTTCTTTGACGTCCCACCAAGCATGCCAAAAACTATTGTCAATTAGACTCACACCCTTTTTCAGGTAGTTTTAGGCCTTCATAGTCTGCTAAAACATGGAAACAATCATATACTCTAGGTGGCCTAATCGGCGGATTGAGTCTCTCTATTATAAGGGTTAGATCCATTTTGTGTATCAATTAGGATATATAATCTATGCTATGAACTATCAAGAAAATGAAAAAAGGGAAATTTGAAAGAAAAAAATCCTATCTAATGATTGTGATACAATTGTATTTTGGTTCATCCACTCACTTTGAGCTCCTCAAAACACTAATTAGACAAGAAAAGGACTAAACTTTCAATTCAAATTGATTTTTATACATCAATATTTCATGAAAAGGTTATATTTGGTGATCAAAGCTTGAGGTAAATGAGGGAATATGTCTAATTTAAGGCACTAACTAACCTCTTACATCCATTGTAACTTTAGCCAAAAAACATCAAACACAAAACATGACCTAGATAATCTAATCAACTAGTAAATAGGTATGAATTAGGACTTGACAAAGAAGAAAATTCTATCACATATGTAAATCACTAACATAAATACACTATACCAACATCTTGGAATCTAAAAATAGTTATTTTATTTATCTAAAAAGCTTACAAAATTCAAATTTTTAGACAGTCTGATCTTGCCAAAAGAGGGATCCTTAAAATGGTTGAAAAATCTAGTGTATATAGAAAAAGCATTAAAAACCCAAGAGATTGGTGTTGGAATTAGAGAGGATATCAACTCCAAAATCTCACAAATTTAACTTCAGCTATCAAAAGATAACTAAGCCTTCAAATAATATATTTATTTCTTTTATCTTACATGAAAATATCTTTGGCATTGAAAATGATGGAGAATCCACGTAGTAATCATTATTAAAATCTTCAAAATTCATCAAATCTGCATGGTTCTTCAAGTTTGGCATAGAAGTCTAGATGTTGGGTCCAACTTGGACTAATCTTCTCCATGCATGAAAGCTACGCCAAATCTTCAAAGAGAAACTCCACTTGATACGTTTAGAAGCTGAGTTAAAACAAAAGAAAGTCCTTTACATGGAAAACAAGGAAAATGCATGACAAGCCTTGTCTAGTCAACTCTAAGTAATTGCATGTTAACTCATTTAACAACCATCCAATGTTAAACTGTTTGAGCCCTTCATGCATTTGAGTCTCCCTTTTAGAACTGAGAGAGCCATGCTTGAAGGTAACATCATGTCTTTGCCCAGTCTAAATAATTTGATAATGGCATTTATTATTTGGTGTGATATTTATTTTAGTCTCATAATGTATATCTTCTTATATATGTAAAAATAATATATTTATTAGTTTTTTACATGTTCATGCTATGCTGGATGTATTTTATTGATCATGGGTCACTCTGCATATTCTATATGTGATCTATGAACTACATCATAGGAGTTGAAAGGAGAAGTCCTCATTGTCTTCTATTGATTGGCTATCAAAATCCCACTAAGATCCTTTTGAAAACTTGACCTTTTCTCATCTATTGATCTCCTTGCTAGATCTTGACAAGTGTTAATTTCATGGCAATCTTGATGAAATTTTTTGAGATCTTGACCAACGGTTACTTTCTAGGGCTCAAACTTGATGTTTGCAAGCCCATCATTAATTCTTTTAGACTTTTTTTTTCAACCAATTCTCTTAAAATAATTAACCTCTTGGGCCATTCCCTTTAGTCTTATTGATTAGTTAATTCCCTTCAGATTAATTTTCCACTTCTTATCTCCCTATTCATTTCCTTCGAATAAAAATTCTAAAGGAATTATTTCTATTTATTTCATTTAGACAATTTATCTGTGGTATTTATTTTCTTAAGAAGATTTAAATTCATGCCAACACAAGTGGATGTAATTTTTGATTAATTTTCACAAAGACATATCATATTTCTCTGGCAAGGAGAATCATGTGGCTAATATACATAGTAAATGCACATACCTTTCTACCTTATCGGTGTTACAAGGAAATTTTATAAGTGTTATTCGGGAATAGTAGCTACTTGATGAATTATGCCATGATGTAAGATCAAGTTTGGCTGAGGAACCTATAGTAAAGAGATTTAATGACTTTTCTATTGCAATAGATGGCCTTATAAGGTTTAAAGGTAGGATTTATGTGCCTATTATGGGTGACTTCATAAATTTTATGCTTAAGGAAATGCATACAACACTTTATTATGTTATCCAAGAGTTACAAAAATTATGCATGAGCTAAAAACCCTCTATTTTTGGCCTAAAATGAAGCATGATGTCTCTAAATATATAGAAAAAGGCTTTGAATGCCAATAGGTTAATGCTAAGAATTATCATCTAGAAGGGATATTTTACCCTCATGATATTTAAAAAGATAATTGGGTTCTAGTATCACTTGATTTTATTGTGGGGATGCCAAAATCATGCAATAAGCATGATACAATCCTTGTGGTAATTGATAAATCCACTAAAGTTGGCCACGCTATTGCTAAAAACATAACTGATGACACTTTTATGTTTATGAAATACTTCATGAAGGAATTGGTTAGACTTCATGGCATACCTAAAGTGATCATATCAGATCATGAGAAGTTATTTACTTCAAGGTTTTTGTGTACATTGATTTTAGCCTTTAGAACAAAGATGAATTTTAGTTCTTCATATCATCCAAAAATAGATGGGTAAACAAAAAGGATAAAGCAAGTGGTTGAAGATATATTTCACATGTACATAATAGATAAATAAAATAAATGGGAAGAGTACCTCCATTTAGTTGAATTTACATACAATAATTCTTAACATTTTTCTATAAAGATGGCTCCCTTTGAAGATTTATATGGTTGTAAATGCATAAATCCACTTGGTTGGGATAGCTTCAAAAATAGATCTATTGATGGACCTAATTTGATATTGGAATATGATAGGTAGATGGAATTAATAATTCAAATTTTAAAAATATCTTTTGATAGGAAAAAGAGCTATGCAGATCAAAAGAGAAGCCCACAAGAATTCAACATGAGAGATAAATGTTTTATGCATGTTAAATTACAATAGAGTTCTATAAATTTTTGCAAGGGTTCTAAGTTAGCTACATAATTTATCAGTCCTTTGAACATTATGAAAAATATTATCCCTATTGCTTACTAGCTGGCACTTCTACCTTCTCTATTAAGGATTCATGATATATTTTGTGTTGATTTTCTAAGAAAGTGTATACCTGATCCATCTCATTTTTTAGATTGGACTCATTTATAGTTCATCAAAGAGGAAAAGATCCAGTTGGAACTTGTGATAATCTTAGACCATCACAACATTAAGCTATGTAATAGAGATATATAATAGGTTTTGGCATAATGGGACTTTTTAAGTGAAAGGAACACTACTTGGGAATATTGTCATCTTTTCAAGAAGCATTATGCATGGATTTTTGGCTTACTCATCAGGATGGATCCAATTTAAGAGGGGGATGATGATGTGATCCTACCTTTTCATAATTTGTTCTAATATTAAGAGATTGTTATTATTGTTGTTAATCTGATTACTGGTTGTTATTCTAGTTAGACTATATGTAGTACTTATTGTAGCGGTATTGGGCTACATTATCAATGTTTTACTTAATGATTTTATGGACTTATTATTGTAATTGATGATATTATGAATATGTATTTATTTATAAATTTTTGATATGGTATGATTGATATCATTTTTAGTGTTTGTAGGTTCTATCTATGAGCTAGGTATATATTGGAGGATGTAC
>JARHVA010004886.1:207500-350000 GCA_037957365.1 Torreya grandis | reverse complement strand
GCACACAGATCTCTTGGTCATTTTCATCAATGTATAAACTATTCAAAATTTTGGTAATTGGTTCTTGTGATAACAAATACAAATCCTTCCCTTATCATGGATTTCAGGCATGCATGGTTGCATATAATTTATGTATGTTGAATACATATCTGATTTAAAGAATATTAATTTATTTCCCCAAGATATATATATATATATATGCTACAAATATATGATCTCATAATTAATGCTTTCATTCTTGTATTAGTTAAAAAATGAATTAAAGGTTAACTTGCATCCTTTATTAATCAAGATGTTTCTCAAATTATGTAAATTTTCCTAGATAAAATGATCATATGGTTAAGTGAAATAACTTAAATGAAATTAATATAATGAATTAGTATAAGGAAAGATTCATGTTACATAATTTTCCTACTCCATTTGATGATTGCATAATTATTAATGAAAACCTGCACACTTCCTGATTCATTTTACTTAGGCTATATGTGTTCTCACTTACCCTTTCATTAGATGAACATAATTGCCTTGCTACCCTTGACTTTCCCATCATAGAAATTTCTAAGAGTTCCTTAAGTGGAACATTTTATTTGGGTTCCACTCAACTTGGAACTAAGTTGTATTATGTTTACATGAATTGTGTTGTATTCCATCTACTTTGATTATTTTTGTTATTTTAATTTACTTGCTGACCTCATCTAGTCTATTGGAATATGCATTTAATTATTGAATCTGATGATTTATTAGACATATATTTAGTTAGATAATAACAGACTATTATATGGAAATAATTAATTCATTTCTTATATAATGATCTGATAATGGATTAGTTATTGATTAAATACATATTTTGACTTCTTTTGAAACAATAAAAAAATCAAGGTTTAATTGATTAGACACTTTAGATGATTAATATCTTAGTCTATTTTATTTTGAAGTATAACATTGGCTATGCCAATTTAATGGTTGTATGGTTTCAATTTTTGACTGCCTAGTGGATAACAATGTTTATCATAACTAGATCATTATTCATATCCTAAGTAATGGCATTCATATTAGTAAACAAATGATGTATGAATTATTTACAAATTCAAACCTTAAAGGATTGAGGCATTTGTGACTTCAATTGGTATCACTATGGAACCTTGTATTTTAAATAGGTTTCTCTTTATACAATAATGTTTTTATTGCATTAATGATTAGAAATATTTATGTGTTGAATTGATTTTTGGTTGTTGATTATGTTTACTTGTCTGAATTATGTTTAAATATCAGGTTAGTGACTTGTACCTTTAACATAGACCTATGTTAACCTGAAGGATAACTTAAGATAATAGAGTTATCTTTATTAGTTAAATTAATCCCTTAACTTAACCATCCTCGAGTGGGACTAAAACCCACTAAGGAGAGTGAGGTATTTACCTAAGGTTAGGGACCTAGAAATGGTCCTATGTGGATGTATGAGTGCCACATATGGTGCTCAATTCCTATCCATGTATGTGTACACTGATATGCATTAAACCCCATGAAATATCTAATACAATAACACACTTCTCCATAGCACCTTATGTATGTATTTACCTCTAACTAATTACCTCAGTTCATCTACTTCAATTCAATTTGCACGTATGTGAGCATGCTAAATGTTTATTGCTTGTGTTAGCAAGTGAGATAATTGGGTCTAAAATGCATCTAACACATACTCTGATATATAATTCCAATTTTATTTTTAAGTTTGTTTCATAAAAATCAATATAAATTATAATAATACATTGACTCTTTTAACTTTTTAATATTAATTATTTGATAAAGTATAGAAAGGAAAATGATCACATATTTTTTAATTTTAACTGCCATATTTCAATTTAATTGTAAACCCTACTACAATAATGAAAAATATTAATGAATTTTTATAGTTGGAATAGGTTTTGAATATACAATGTTTGTTTGATAGTTGATTTTGTCCTTTTTAATAATTATGATAGTATTATGTATTAGATGTTCAACTTTTAATAAGGATAAGTTTTGAATATGCAATGTCTAATAGTTGATTTTTATATTTTATAATAATTATGATAGTACTATATATTATTTGTTCAAATTTTAACTTACAAAAATCAATTATATCACGAAATTGTCACTATTTCAATAATTATTATATCAATCTACAACATAGTTACACTATATTCAAATATTAGATAGTAATTTATTTAAAATGATTTTTAAATTTATTGTTTTGAATTTAACTTTAATTATGAATTTACATCTATTTTAACATGTGAAATTTATGAGGAGACCAAAATTTTAGAGGACATAAATTTTGATTCATAACTTTGTTTGAGCTCTTATATGCACCAAAACAATAGTCTCAAAAATCTTAATTCAGACATAACTTGTCCAATTAAGTTAGGTATATTTTCAAAACTTTTTGGAGGTAATATATGACTATTTGAGATTTTGAAATATATTTTAATATTTATTTGATATTTTTTTCATTTTTGTAAATAAAATATTTTTGTAATTGGACATGAAATTCCATTCAAATTCATCCATTGGTTTAAGTTTAATGTTTATAAGATATGTGGATATTTTTAGGACCATCTTAGATTACATGTAAAACTTCTAAAAACAATAGTTGAAAAATTTTTAGAAGATGAAAGTTACTTAAAATGACATTTTTATAAAAAATGCATCGTTCAGTTAGATTTTGGTAGTTTTTGACTTATTTAATTTTTTTAAATGATATATATCAACTCTAATTTTTAGTTTAAGTTTATTTGAAGAATTTTATGTAATATTTTATTCATTCAATTATAATCAATAGAGAAGTTTGATTTCATGTATTTTTTTAGTTTTATGCCTATTGATATTTTACTTAGCTAGTCTGTGTTTTCATCATCTGGTATGAGATTAAGTTCAAATATTTGAAGTTTTATAGTTATGAATTATTATTGGTTTTGAAATAATATGTTTCAAAAATATTATGTTATTTAAAAACAAGTGTAAAAACTTATGAGAGGATAAGGATGAGGACAAATTGCTCAAATGAATAGGACTATGAAAGAGTTACATAGATAAGTGGAATAATTAATCATTATTATCAAAAATAAAAACAAAGGTTACAGTAAGATAAAATAATAATAAAATTATCATGAATATGAAAAAAATAACAAGAATGAGAATAACCACCATTTATTAAAGAGAGTATGACTAGGGCTTTAGAGGAAAGGAATGAAGAAATCAATGTTGATGTTTCAAATTATTGAAGTAGTTTAAAACCTGAAGAGTTAATAGATTATATGAACAACATGGAGAATATTTTTGGATGGAAAAATATAAGAGAGGATAATAAATTAAATTTTAAATGTATTAAATTTAAATTCATGCAATGATTTGGTTTGATCACTTACAAAAAGAGATAGAGAATGGGTAAAGAGAATATCAACATGTGAAGTAAGATGAATAAGAAGTTGAGTGATAAAATTATTTCTATGGATTATTCTAAAACCCTATATAAAAGATATTATAATTTAAGGAAAAATGATCAAAGTATAGAAGGGTCTATAGATGTGTTATACAAGCTTTTTATACAAGTGGAACATGATCGAATAAAAGAACCTACGGTTGTAAGGTATGCAATTGATTTAAAAGATTTTTAATAAATATTAATTGAGAATGCATATAATAATTTTAATTAAGGATGATTATAAATTATATTTGAAAGTAGAATAAAAAATAGAAAGACTTTCAACATATTAATTAGGCTAAGAAGAGGACAATCCCCTCCATTAAAGGGATGAGGTGTTTTGAATACCACTATAGTCTAGCTTAATCTTAGTAGAATAGAATAATCACATCGTGTAAAAATGTATGAATATAATAGATAAGGTTTTAAATAACAACAAATAGGAAGAGGATTTCAGATAGGATGAGGCTATGTTGGTGTTAGAAGGTAGTTTCCACATCAATACAGGTCTTATGTTTGTTATAGATATGAAAAAGAAAGGAATGTAATGTTTGAGTGTCCAATTTATCATGATAAATAAAGGAGGAAAGATGATCCCCCAATAGTAAATTTAGTTGAGGCTGAGATAAAAGAGTAAAATACTAAACTTACAATAGTACATGCTGGATAAAATATCATGATGAGGAGAACAAAGATTGTTCCAAGGAAAGAACATGTATATAATAATGTGGTGATGCATGGTTTTAAAAAACTATTTTTATAATAAAATGAACTTTAGGAGGTAAGATGTCAAAATTAAGTATAGATTGTGATCGTTATGAAAATATGGTTTCCATAGACATGGTTGATAAACTAGGGTTAATATGTGAAAAATATTCTTATATTTTCAAATTTTATGATTTAAGGAAGATAATGAATTTATAGTAGATAAAAATTGTTTAATCAAGTTTTATATAGAAAAAATTATAAGGATGAAATATGGTGTGATGTTATACCAATGGATGCATTCCATGTTTTATTTTGAAGGCCATGGAAATTTGATAGAAAATTAATTCATGATAGAGAAAAGAAGACATATAATTTTTAGAAAGGTAGTAGAAAGGTAGTTTTATTATCTATTAAAAAATAAGGATATGATGAAAGCATGTTTTCCACAAAATAAATTATCAAAGACATGAAGATGATAGGTTGAGTTTTTACATTAATAACAAAGAAATAAGACTCAAAAGTGGTGTTAATATTATTATAAGTAGTATAAATGTTGAAAGCATATTTATATGTTATAATAAATGAGTCTCCAAATTGTTTACCCCTAAAGGGAGACATTCCATATCATATTAATTTGATTCCAAGATTATATTTATCAAATCAATCAACTTATAGGATGAGTCTAATAAAATATGAAAACTTGAATAAATATATTATTAAATTGGTGATAAAGGGTATAGTAAGGGAGAGCATGAGTCCATGTAAAACATCATCATTTTTAGGTCCAAATAAATATGGATGGTGAAGGATGTGTGTAAATAGTGGAGAAATCAATAAATTTACCATCAAATATTGATTTACTATAGCTCATTTAAATAATATAATGGATGTTTTTATAAGAGAAAATTATTTTACTAAAAATTATCTAAGGAGTATTTACTATCATATTTGAATTTTTCAAGGATATTAATGGAAAATAATAATCAAGACTAGGTATGTATTAAATGAGTGGATGGTGATGCCATTCATATTATCTAATGTACCAACTATATTTATGATGGTGATGAATACAATTCTATGATATTACATTAGTTTTTTATGTTGGTTTATTTTGATAAAAATTTTATATTCAATAATAATAAATAAGATCACTTAACACATTTGATAATGGTATTTGCATTTGTTATGAAATGAGAAGCTCTATCTAAATTTAAGGAAGTGTAGGCTTATGTAGAATAATTTGTTAATTTTAGGATTTGTAGTTTCAAAATATGGTGTAAAAGTGCTTGAAGAAAAATTCAAAGTAATTTTTAGTGAAATATTCTAAATAACATCACAAAGGTAATAATTTTTTATGGGTTATCAAATTTTTATATAATGTTCATTAAAAATATTAGTAGTATTATTACACTAATAATATATTGCATGACAAGAAAATAATTTATGGATAAGAGCAATAACAAAAGATTGTGAGTTTTTGAAGAACAAGATTACAAAAAAATTGATTTTACCATTACCAAATATTAAAAAAATGTTTGAGGTGAGTTATGATGCCTCACATGTGGGAACTGGTGTTGTGTTGAGTCAAGAAGGAATGCCAATAACATATTTTAGTGAGAAATTGAATGAAGTCAAAAATAAGTATTCTACATATGTGTATACACCCTAAATTTGTCAAGAAACCACACATATCATGTCTTTTCATAGTCCTTTCATAGAATACTCTGACTAGAGAATATAAGTTTTGTTCACATTTAACCATGTATTTTTTTCATATTCATTTATGGTTAGGTTCTATGCTCAAGTCACCATTTTGCCTATTCCCAATCATTTAAAGCATTTAAAATAGTCATTCCACCTCATCCAGGTCAAATTTTATATCCTCTTTCCATCTCACTAGGTCCCAAGACTATAGGATGGGAGCATTGGGGTTGTACTATAGTGTCAGTGCTACTAGTGTCTTTCTCTAGTGCTCTTATCTAGGGCCATTTTTAGTTCCAATAGTCAATTTATTTTTTTATTTGAGTCTTATCCCTTTTCTTATATTCATCCTTAAGTTTTCCCATGTCATCCAAATTCAAATAAATCTCCCAAATTCAAATTAATGAGTCTCCTATATAAATGACTTCACAAAGAATTTTATTTCTATAACTTACTACTTAGGCACATTAGACATAATAAAAATTAGTCAATAGTATAGCTCAACATTCTACATCACATATAGCCTTTCATGCTTGATCAAGGAAGGGCCTAGGTAAAATTCATTGTTGCAGCTATCATGCACATTGATTATGTATGTTCCCTAAGGGAGAACTACATTTGATTTTAGACCCTATCTTGAGGGATAATGTAGTCAATGATTAGGACAACAAGGGTTTTAGATAGTGTGATCATTCTTTTCCTAACCCTATTTTTCTCCTTTTTCTTTTGATGCATTTGTTATTTTAATGTGTGTAGATAAATATAGGGTTTTGGAGATTAAAATGGACCTACAATGAGTTATATTGACTTTCAACCTTTAAAATTTGATAAATAGGGTCACATCAACCTAGAGAATAAAACTAAGAAATATTTGATCCTTAGGATAATAGTAGCAGAGGTGTAATATAGCACTAGTGTCACTCCTATGCACTTTTGACACTCTTATCCAATCATGGAATGAAGGCTAGATCCAGATTCTAGACAGTGTCTTAGTCCTGCATCTCAATTTCTAGCTCCTAAATATTTCATTTCAATCCATGTTTAGATAAGTTTTTTTTTCTTCTTGATGTAAATTATTTTATTATATTTTAACATATTAAACTAGATTCTTCCATTTACTCTAGACCCTTTATTATTTAGGAAATAAACACTAGTTACCCAAAATTAATAAAACATTTGGTGAACCTGACTTACTTCAAACAAATCTAAAACTCTAGGTACCCTTAGGGTTTCTCCTTCAAAATTTTGTGTAAAAATTCTAATTCAAAATTTTGATTTTTTATATTAATCTATGTGTATTTATTCTATTCAAATTTATTTTTAGAATTTAAATTATTGGCATAATTTTCAAAAATTCTAAAACCCTAGATTTCCAAATTAGGTCCTTAAACCCTACGCCTACCTTACAAATTTTATAAAAATATTTTGCAATTGTTGAAAATTGTTTACTTTGTCAAAAATAATTTCAATATTAGTAGTTTGGTTGTGCAAAAATTTAAATTTTTAATTTTTAATTATTGTATAAATTTTGCACATTTATTCTATTCAAAATTATTTTTAGAATTTAAACTTGTTGCACAATTTTGAAAAATCTAAAACCCTAGCCAAAAACCCTAGATTTCCAAAGTAGGTCCTTACAAATTGTTTGGATAGTTAAAAGTATTCTCAAAATCTCTATGTTCATAGTTATTTTTGCATTTATTTACTTAATAGTAATTTTAAATATTCTCTTTGCTGAAATAAATAAATTGGCCACTAAGGCACTTATTCCTCTCATCCCATAGATCAATTTTTAAATTTTTCTCAACATTATGACAATAAATTTACAAATTTTCAAAAGTGCACATTAGTTAAAAATGTGGAAAATGACTTCATTTAAAATGAAGATAACTACTATTATTGTCATGAGGAATATGATAATATACGTGATAGTGAAGTACAAATAGAGGCATCTTCTTCTCTCAAACCTATCTCTTTTATTTCCTCTTCTAAATAATTTAATTTTGATAAATGGGAAAGATACTTTTCACCTCATTATCCTATGCACAATGCACCAAATGAACAAATTCGTCATACACTTCCAAGTGAACCTCTTATTGGTGATAATTTACTTCCATGTGAACCTACTCTCTCTCTCTCTCTCTCTCTCTCTCTCTCTCTCTCTCTCTCTCTCTCTCTCTCTCTCTCTCTCTCTCTCTCTCTCTCTCTCTCTCTCTCTCTCTCTCTCTCTCTCTCTCTCTCTCTCTCTCTCTCTCTCTCAACTTCCAAGTGAACCTCTTATTGGTGATAATTTACTTCCATGTGAACCTTCTCTCTCTCTCTCTCTCTCGCTCTCTCGCTACTTTTATGTTCAAATTACAACAATATAAATGTAATAGAATAAAATTTCCAATTCATAAATCAAATGATACATCTCATGTTCTTAAGTCTATTCTATCAAAAGAATGTCTAAATGATAACTCTCTTTCTCTTACTTCTCATGAAAATAATGTAATTATTCCATCCATGGATAACATAGATGAACACGATGTTCCAATTTCAAATGATACTTTATTGCATATTAGAAAAGAATTAAATTCTTCTCATGAAAATAATGCAATTATTCCATCCATGGATAACATAGATGAACATGATGTTCCAATTTCAAATGATACTTTATTGCATATTAGAAAAGAATTAAATTCTTCTCTTACACCTCTCCTTAGCAATGATGGAAGTGAGAATGAGTATGATAGTGAACATACACATGAATATGAAAATGAGAGTTATTATGAACAATATTTCAATGATGATAATGCATGGAAAAATTATAATTATTATGCACATAGTGAAGAATAATATGCATCTCATGTTTCTAACTCTTCTCTCACTCAACCTCTCAAACATAATGCACTTCCAAATGTTATTTCTACTTCTATGCATGATTCTATTTCAAATAATGAACATGTTTATGCTATTAACACATTTTCTACTCAATTAGAATGTGATACACTAAAACATAAAGATACCAATGAATCTCCCAAGCCAGCCCTCACTATAGTAGAACCCAATTCTCACTCTTCACCTAAAGAGAATGGTAGCCCACATCCCTCTAGTAAGGTCTATTTTACTATTACTCTCAAGGTTCAAGTGAGCACACCCCCACTTTATGATCTAATTGTTAAATGTAGCATTCCCATGGTTAAAATTAACAATAAAATTTAATGATTAAGTGAACCACTTCAAGATTATAATGTACCATCCTAGGAGATTATCTATTTGATACATGCAGTTGGTCAATTGCAACACCAATTACATCTCCTTACCTTGAAAAATAAGGCTTATAAGTCTTAGATGGATGCCAATGATCTATATGATAATCTATTTCCAAATACATTTATAAAATCTCCATTGCCTAAACATTTCTAGATACCATCATTGCCTCACTTTGATGAACCTAGAGATCCATTTGTATACCTTCAATCCTTTTGGAAGACTTTTCCATCTCATGTGAGTCCTTTTATTCTACTCAAATTATTCCAATAGACATTAGTGAGGGAAGCACATAATTGGTTCTTTTATCTACTCCCCATTGGCTCCTTACACACATATTATGACTTAGATGAGCCATTTCTCAGACATTACATAACACATACTGGCCCTCATGTCACATATGATAAACTTACAACTTTACATCAGAATACATTAGAGCCAGTCACTGATTACATCTTATAGTTCAAGAATCACATGTTAATATTGATATATAAACCAGAAGATTTAGAGATTCAACATATCTATATTAAGGGGCTTCACTAACCTCTCCTTGACAATCTACTATATTAGACAGAGTCTTATTTTAGGCATTTGTTTTATACAATTTTATCTTTGGGAAAGAAATTGGGATTGATTAAGGCAAATTCAGTTGATTAGATTACTATAGATTTCATAGTAGTATCTACAACTCCTAGTATCCAACATCCACCATGTCCTAAACAAGATATAAGACCACAAATAGAAAAGTAATCAATTAAGAATAGAGAACCAGTCTCTAGGGTACAACCTATAGTGTGTACTATAGAGAACAACATTAAGGCACCCCTACCATTTGATTTAGAGTAGGATAGCCCATCTATCTTATAATCATCACTACTACATAGGAGGTTAATCACATTACCTTCTACTCATCGATGAGATCCACATCTCTTACATAAACAACACATCGACCCTTTTACAACTATCATCATATCCTTGGACACAAATATAATGATTTTTATGGACTCAAAGATTTTATTACAAGATGTGTTGATAATGGAATCATAGAATTCACATAAGGAGCAATGAGATCTCCTTCATCATGGAATAATAGACCTCATTCATCCATGACTAAGTCATCCTAAGACATTCCTTCACAAGAATCATCAGTCAGTCATCATGAGAGAAATATGGGTTCTAGGATGGAGTCTTATAAGAAATATCCTATTCCACCTATTCATAAGGTATATAAACTAGTTTATTAAAAGCAAGCTACATATATTATTATAATCTAAGGAGTACATAGTATAGTTTCATACACATATCCAGTGGAGTCACATGCACCACATTAGAGTACTACTCAAAATAAATAATCACTACGGCTAGATTTTTTGGGTCCTATCTCATGTAGCAATCTACTACAGTTAAGATTAAATTAACCCACATCATAGAGTAATAATCATGATAAATATTCTCTATGGTCATATTTTTTGGGTCTTATCTCACACATCAACCCACTATGGTTAAGATTAAATGACCCATCATCACAAGTTTCATGTCTAGCTCGATCTATGGCTCAATCATACACATCATAGTAGAGGCCACATGGTATACAATTATGGATAGATGAGCCTTCTTTATAGCACATAGTTTTTGTTGCATGACCAATAAAGTCACATTTTGTATAATCTCCACATCTAGCTATAGTTAGTACACAATATACAGTATCAGATACAAATCATGTTCCTACACAACATGAGCAATATGGGAATTTATTCAGTTGGATAAAAATACTCACATAGTGATACAACATAGGTGATACAACACACATTCATACCAGCATTAGTTCATAACTTCACTTAGCAAGGCAATGATGGACCCAAAATTATAGCTAGCCTTTGTATTCTTGAGCCACTCTTGGGGATGTAATATGTACAACATGTTATCTTATGTCCCCACATACTAACAACTAACATTCCTAATTCCTAATAACTATCCATAGCTAAAAACTAGATTATCAAAAATCTAGTTCTTACCAAATCTTATTTTACCAACATTAAACTAATGAAACTTATCCAAATAATTTACCAATCTCAAACCAACTCAACCCATCTAAACAATTTGCCAATCTCAAACTAGATCAATTTATCCCAAAATCTTTTGACTATAAAACCAATAAATTTTTACTTACATATGATTACAAATCAAAATCTAGATTCACACTTATCAAACAAACAATAAAATCACATATCCCAAGTACCATGTTACCAAAAAATATACAACCTTGAACATAAATACCAAATAAACTATTTCTAATCAACCACTTACAACAAATATAACAATCTAGTCCAAAATCTCATAAACATAGTATGCATGAGTCAAAACTAAAAATGAGTAGATATAGATATATATAATGAAGTTTTCAAAGCATATACATCATATCAAGATAAAATCAATTATGAATAGGTGTCATCCCTCACTCTCAGTCTCACTCTCTCCTCAATTACTAGTCCCATAGTCTAGCCTCACACTTGATGTCCCCATACCTCCTTAATCTCTCAAATGCCTCTTACGTCAACTATCTCACTCCATTAACTAACCTCACTCCTCACCTAAGCCTGCATACCACATCTATAGATCCAGATACTCATTCATGCTCTATGTACTCACTAATCCATAATCAAGTAGAGGTATCATGTGCCTATCCATCTTAACCCTCAACTTATACCTCTTTCCCACTACCTTAACATATACAACTATAATTATAATATCCCTATGAAACAAATGTACATAAACAATAGCTCTAATAGTTTCTCACTCAATCAAACCCTCATCTATAACATCATCAAGAACATGTCGTGTGAGCTCACAAAGTGTAGACTCAATAATGGTCTCCAAAAACCCATCATCTCCACCTTCTACCCCAACTTGTGCTTCATCCTGAGCACCTTCCACTCCACTTACATGTAGAGATATAAACATTGTGTTAGACATACATTTTCAAAACAAGCTAAAACATGTGCAAACTTGAATAATTCAAATATAATCAATGCTTACCTCCCATCATCTAGATTAGAGTAGGTTCCTCATACTTGGGGGAATCCCCTCCATCAACATAATATAATAGAGTATATCAATGCCTCATCCACCATGTGGTATATGCCTCTATGTATCCAACATCATCTACATCAATAATATCTATAGCCACATCTCATGCATCCAAAGGTAATGGTGCTAACTCAGCCTCAATAGGTCTCCCATAAGCACCTACCCTCGTTGGTGCCCACACACTCCTCACCCATACCCATGTTTATGGGGTCACATCCTATGGTACCCCAAGATGTCTAGTCACCTTCTCATACTAAAATTTCTCATACACTATAACCCAATGGTCATGTATCCAAAAACTAACCTTCATATACCAAAATTGCACTTGATTCTTAGGCCACCTAAGAAATCCTCTATAAGGCCTCCATATGATATCTCAAGCCACAAATCTAGCTAAAACTCATCTATAGTGATCTATCCCAGGAGACCAGATAGACAATGTACTCATCCATCGCTACCTATATGGTTATGGGTGTACCCACCATTCCCTTCATTATTATATCAACTGCACAACCACTATATGCTCATAAGCCCAATAATGTAATAAATTAGCTACACTCATGCCATCACTGAATGTATCCTAAGTAAACTGATAAAGATCTTTGTATAGGTGGGTAATCATAGTCCTACCCCATGAAAATATAGTGCCATACACCTCTATATTTCACATGATCCTATGCATCATGTATGAAATTAACACCCCACACCCATCCATAGAAAAAAATGAAGCCAACAATATATCCAACCATTTATACAAGCATGAAACACTTGATTTCATAGTAACTAACACTAATACATTGCTATCACTACCTCTCCTATGTATGCCTGAGGGCACACTAGAAAAATATAGGGATGCATGATCAATAGCATTTGCACCCATGCCATCCTGTAATGTCACTCATTACCCACTAACTAGTAAGTGTAGAATATAATATGCATCCTCTAAAATAATCATAATATCCCCAATAGAAAGACAAAAAGTACACATATCTATATTCCACATCTCATATAAGGTGGTAATCAGATACCTGTCCCATTACAGAGGGCCTAGGTCACAGACATGGCCCAACCTTGGTTTATTAATTATAACCCTCTCATTAGTTGACAAAGCCAAAAACCATAGTGTCTCTATAACCTAACCTCTAAAAAACTCTCTCATCTATACCTATCCCTAGAAAAACACCATAAAATAACATATACATCTATTAACCATAACAAATCAATAATCAAGAAAAAACATAGAAACTAAACTAAGCAATATCTCAAAAAATCTAGCCTTTAAGACAATAGTTTTGGGTACATGATAGCAGTAGTAGACATGAGCATTGTAACATAGATAGTAGTGATGCAGCCTATACATTAGTGCTAGATGAGGTATAGGAGTGTTGGACCTAGTTAAAAATATCCTAGGCTACTTAAAACACCTCAAAAACATCAAAAATAGGCTTCTAAATAGGAAAAAAATGACATTTTTTAGCTACTTACTAGGGTAACCTCCCCAATAACCTCCACATGGGTTGCTAACTACTCAAAATGGGCCATGATAGCTGATCATCTCATCGACATCTCTCCTACTCTAGAGCTCCAAATCTCAACCTAGTTAATGCAAAATTGAATAGAGAATTAATCTATTTTTTTCGTATCAAAACAACCTTCTCATTCAAAGAAAAATACCATTTTTCCTATAAATTCAACCCCATAGCTCCATTTTACAAACCATTTTGTTCCACAAAATCATAAACAATGATACCTTCAATATGACATGAGCCTCACTATCTTAATACACCATCTACCTACTATGGCACACACATATTTATACCAATTTTATTATCCATACATACATTTTGGTCTTAATCAATCAAAGACTCATTCAACTATCAAACAATTCAACCTAATCAATCAAGAACTCATTCAGCTTTCAAAACAACTTAGTATAATCAATCAAGAAATTTCTCAATCAATTCAAAATATGCCAACCTCACTTTTATCATTAAACCACTAGACATCACTTTTGGCTCAACCTCCTCTATCATATATCTCATCCCTCTCCTCAAAAGTGGGGCATCATTCCTACTATTCCTATTCTTACACTTACCGATCATACCCATCCATTTTCATAAGTTGATACACCATGGTTATTACACCTTAAATACTCAAATTATTAGATTCAACTTAGATTAGTTGAAATATATAGTGATTCGGACTACATGGGTCACTCAACATGGTTTCTACACCTCTATTAGTTAGATTATCATATTTAGCTCAGATTAGTCAAGATATGTAGCGATTCAAATTATATGAGTCATTTTCCATTACTCAAGGCATTCAAAAGGACATACCCTCAATTTATATATACATAGATTAGTTAGATATATAGTGGTTTATATTATATGGATTCATAGTGAATTCAATACAGACTAAGACCAAATACCAAATTTGGGAGCATGTACATACTACACATCTCATACATACAACTTCATACAACATGACATAGTTATAGGACCAGATAACATATTATAGGCATAGTGTAGAACACATTGTTTTGAACTCTAATTTTACACATAGGACATGGCATGATATATCCTATCACATATGGTTATACATATTACTAGACTATACCTATGTATCACTCACATACCAAATTTGGGGGCATGGAATAGATGTTTATATTCTTCATCATATAGGATTATAAAGATTAGAATGGCAAGACATGCCATTCTCTTCTTGCATATTTACCAAAATTTCATATTACACCCAACTGTACCTAGGTTGTCACCAGGTTGGACTATATGATCATTTATAGTAGTTGGTCTATAGCATTACCCAGACCTAGACTACATGAGTTTGTGTAGAATAAAGGGCAAACATTAGTTTTAGACCTCTAAGCACTTCTTAGTTCTAATTCAGATTATTTAGACTGGGGGCATGATAGATTTTTACCTTCACATCATACATATTCTATACACAAATTATAGATTACATGAGTTTGTGTTGGACAAAGGGTAGACATTGGTTTTAGACCTTCGAGTATTTTTCATTTTAGTCAAATTCAGCATAGGGGGCAAGAATTTCCATCTTTCTCCATGTTATACATATTCTACTTCTAGATTCAGTATAGGGGTATCCATTTAATTCATTCCTTCTTTTCTCTAAGCACTATTCAACTCCCCATCCAATTCCTAGACCATGAAGTGAGTTGGACCCTTTTTTAGCACGCTTATCTCCACATAGGTAGGCTTAGTTATGCATTTTCTTTTATTTATTTTACTCTAGTACTTCATTTAATTACATCACTAGAATAAAAGGGGGGAAATGTATACACCTTAAATTGGTCAAACAACCATATATATCATGTCTTTTCATAGCCCTTTCCTAGGAGATTTTGAATAGAGAATATGAGCTTTGTTCACATTTAGCCATGTCTTTTGTTCTATTCATTAGGGTCAAATTCTATGCTTGAGTCACCTTTTAGCCTATTCCTAGTCATTCCAATCCTTTCAAATAGTCATTCCACCTTAGCCAAGTTAGGTTTTCCATCTTCTTTCCATCCCCCCAAGTCTTGGGATTTTAGGACATGAGCATTGGGCTTGGACTATAGCACCAATACCACTAGTGTCATTTTCAAATGCTCTTATCTAAGGCCATTTTGAATTCTAAAGGTCAATTTCTTTCACTAGTTGAGTCTTACCCCTTTTCTTAGCTTTATCCTTAATTTTTCCCATGTTTGCCAAATTTAAATAAATATCCCAAATTCAAAATATCGAGTCTCTTATATAAATAAATTCACAAGGCATTTCATATCTAACACTTATTTCCTAAGTAAATTAGACATAATAAAAATTAGTTAATAGTATAACTCAATATTTTGCATCACACATAGATTTGCATGCTTAATCAAGGAAGGGCCTAGGCTAAATTCCTTCTTATATCTATTGTGCATGTTGATTATATATGTTCCATAAGGGAGAACTACATTTGATATGATACCCTAGCTTGAGGGTTAATGTAGACATCAATCATGATAATAGGGGTTCTAGATCATGTGATCATTCTTCCCCTAACCTAGTTTTTCCCCTTTTAATTTTTATATATTTTTTGTTTACATGTGTGTAGATGAATATATGGTTTTAGAGATTTAAAAATACCTACAACAAGTTATTTTGACTTCTAGCCTGCAAAATTTAGTACATAGGCTCAAACTGACCTAGAGAACAAAACTTAGAAAGCTCTAATCCTTAAGACAATAGTGGTAAGGCTAGACTATAGTACTATTTCCACTCCTATCCACGTTATTTCTCCTATCCAACTAGAAAATGAAGGCTAGATCTAGATTCCAAATAGTGCCTCAATCCTACATCTCAATTTCTGGCTCCTAAATAATTCATTTTAGTCTATTTTTAGATAAGTTTACTTTTCTTCCTCATGTAAATTATTTGATAAAAATCTGTATTTTGCCATATTAAAATATATTCTTCCCCTTACTCTAGACACTTTATTATTCAAGAACTAAACACTATTTTTTATAAAAAATAATAAAACAATATGATATTAAATTTAATTCCATTGTAAAATAAATAAGACATTATAGGCATTACCTGGTGCATAAGGAATTTATTCTCTTTACAGATCATGAGGCATTTAATTATGTGGTGTTATTTCTCATTTATACACCTCTTATGATTAGCCTTTCACACTTGAAGAAAATGGCAATCAAAGAAGACAAAACCCATGAATATTTTATTATAACTAGGTGAGGGTTTGGCATCTATAATAGATCAGAGATAAAAATTACTGAGAAGAACCAATAGAGGGTATGGTTATCTCCCTGCTACTTTTGTCTATACCAAAACCAAGGTGAGAGAACCTATGGGGTAGCTTTCTCACATGGAGGGATTCTACAGTTCAACCTCTATGGGGATTATTAGCACAAAGGAACACAAATGTGACTAGGGAATAACCAAACTCATTCAATCTACCTAGTAAGGGTTATCACATAGAATAAATAAATGCACTAAGTCGTATTTAAGCTACTGAAGATAGATGGGGATGTACATACAACCTTCATTCTAAATAAATTTTCAACAAGGGATTAAAAGGAATACTATAGTGTTGGGTCTTTAAAGCACAAGATATAGATACATGTTAAGTATGCCCATATTTTATGCATCTATAGGGAAAATAAAACTTATAATATGCAAAGGGTGTGTTATATATAGGGTAAGACAATTTGATAATAATAAAAATGGGTTGTGTGCTGGTGGTTTTCAAACAATAGGTCTTCACAACATGACATCACCTATTGCAAAGATGTAGGGAAACTAAAATGCAATCCATAGAAACTACAAGGATAAGTTTTCATCCATTGGTGCCAATAGAATGAAAATGCCAAAATGATCCGTAAAACCCTATAACATACATTGAAACTAGAATATCAAATCCTTTCTCCTACTAAATTCATGAACCCAGGGTGCCCCAATGAGGTATTCAACAAAACATTTCCAAATCTCTATGCAAAAAGGGGTTTATAACCCAAATCTATGCCCAAGATGAAACCATAAATAAGCAAAAAACTAGATATCCAATCCACATAGCATGTAAATAATCTCATTATATTTTATTAATAGTATACAATAAAAAACCACAAGTATTTTCCATTAACTTGAAATAAAATATTATATAAACCAATGTTTCAAAATGCTCCCATGGGGACAAGCATGGTGGATTTACTCCATGTTTGACAAAGAAGACATATAGAGATGATCTCATAGATTGTTAATAGATATATAACTACAACCACCTTATCAAGATATTAAAAATACACACACATTCATGATCCCAAAATTTTGAAGAGACTATACTTGGGATAAAAGCAAAGACCAATAACAATGACTACAAAATAGAGGACAACCCCTCTATTTATACATATTTTACCCTTCAAATTTGGGAATGAGGGTTACAATTTGAAAAAGTGAAAAATACCCCTCCGAATTCTACCAAGATCCTCCCATCTATAAAAAACCTTTTTCATGCTTAGAATCTTCATGTATTTTCATGAAAAATTATTGTTGCAACTACATCTACAAGAAATGATGAAGATTCAAATATCCTTTGATTTCCTAGATGGAGATGCTATTAACATGAGATGGAATAATAATATTATGGGGGAGGATAAAAAAAATTTATCCTCATGTGTAACTACTTGAGGATGCCCTTGACCATTTGTTACTAAAATTGGAAACTCCTAGACAGCTACCCTTCCCTTTATGCACACCATGGAATAACCTACTCTTGCAATGATAGCATGGGAATATTATCTATCCATGGCTACTTTAGAGATATTCCTTGGAGTGGCCCACCTTGAACTTGAAAACATGGAATATCCTTCCATGGAGGATCTTAGACAAGCAAATCAAATAAAAAAACAACTTAGGTTATTTTCACCTGTTTACTTTTTGACTCCAACTTGTATTTTCACATTTTACACCTTTGCCTTTTAAAAATTTGAATTTTCACATTTGGTTTTTGATATTGGCCTTTTTAGGTTTTCCTTCATATTTCCCCTTTTAATGCATAAATAAATTATTTTCACTTTTTGACCTTTAGAGGAAATTCTAGCCCCTTTTGCAAATTACATAGGTGCAATTTGCATGGTTATAATTTGCATAGGAGTAATTTGCACCTGTGCAATTTACACATGTGAAAATTGCACAGGTGATATTTACATGGATGTAATTTTCACTTGTAGTCCCCCTTTTTGATTGGCACTGACTAGTAAAAATAAGAGATCCAAGTGTAATTTGCATAAGTGGAAAATTGCATTTCTCCTTAACATCTCCCTGAAGCTCCTTGAGTTGATTTTTCTCCTCCTTGATTTGATTGGTAGGATTGGGAGAATTGACAATAGTTTGCATGGTGCATTATGGAGACTTGAATTTTTCATGATGCATTTCCCACTCATATTTCCTAGGAACCTTTGGAGCTACTTTTGAAATTTGTTCAAGCTTTCAAAAAATTTATTTTTCAATTTTATTCCTTTTCTAGCCTGGTTGAGTAGAGTACCTTGAAGAATAAATTTTACCAGAAGCCGCCCTTATCTATATGATGATTTTAAAATAGTAATCCCTCTTTGTTTTCATAATGAACTTGGATCTTGAGCGCATTTAACAATCAAAATCTTCATTTCTTGGCAAACATGGATATTTTTCAAATAAATAATATCACTACTTTGCTTGAGTTATTCCATTCCTTTTCCATATAAGCAACTAAATTATCATCGTAAGATCTTCCTCCTTTTCTATTAAGAGCATTATCATTTTTTAGGTTTTACAAAATTGACTGTGCATAAAATTTTTAATTACACCATTCATAACTAGATTGATTCCCCACATAAATTCTTCGATTTCATGATCTGGTGGTGAAGTATCCTAACTTAACTTTGTCATTGGGAGGAATTTTAAGTGAAACCATTATTTTTCTATCATTACTCCCAATCAACATCTAGATCCATCCATTGGTAATCACTTCAATTCCTAAGCCCTTTTTAACTCTCTTTCCCAAGTTCATAATCTCTTTTACTTTATTGGTGCATTTAATCTCCATGACTTAATATAGTGGAATCTAGAAGTACTAATGCATTTTTCACTTTATACATTACTAAGTGTAAAGTGATTATAGGATTCCACTTCCCACTAGCCCCTAGTCAACATACAGTCAAACTTAAAATCTCTACCATGTTTCTTTACTTGTCTCTTTCTACCTACATAATGTAAAATTATAGGAACACATTGCATGTTGCACCTATTATTAGTGTAAATTACACATCACGCTCCCATTTCTACCACACTTCTCCACAAACTTCTACACCACCATTTGTACTTACTTTTAGTGGCTTATATTTTCGTAGAACTTTTAGTACCATTTTGAAACATTCAAATAGTCAACATGCAGATTGACTTCAAAGCTCCGTAAGCCCTTCTATGGATTTCCTTTTGGAAAAAAATAAATATGAATTTGTTTTATTCACTAACTTTCAACATGGTATGGATTCACTAATATCATGGGTTTTTTAGTATTTATGTGTCTCTCCATCAACATCACATGCGTAGTTTCATGTGGCATAACTGTGTATGGATGGAATCATATGATGTAGAATATAGAACCAACATTGGATCTTACCTGGGGATGTACACCCCTTATGGGTGTGTAAAGAATCCCATAACACTAAACAAGGTACCAATATATTAGGTTACAGAGTCAAGATAACATTTTATTATCAATACTCATGAAGGCTCATCAAAACATGATAGACTTAACAAAATAGATGAAGAGGATATGGAAATTAACACACAACAAAAACATGAAAATAAATTATAAAAACAAGGCCCAAATCAGAGGGGTAACAAGGCAAAAAAATAATAGAAAAATAAAAATATATAGTACAAAATTAATGTACATAGGTTAAGGACTCAATAAAGGAAGTGTTTCAGATGTTATTCATTGATTGAAAGCTCCATTATTTCACCATCCAAGTATCTCAAGAAGAAAGTATGATCCCCAATCTAGTATTAAATGGAATATGAACCCATCCAAAAGGCACCAAATTTTCCATGTTTTCATTTCTCCTCATGCCAACTATCCCAAAATAGAACCAGATCACCTAATTGGAAGGTTCATGGAGTGACCTTCTGATCAAATATTTACTTTATATTTTCTTGAACTTGAGGTATCTTTCATGATCTTGTCTTCAAATTTCATAAAGCTCAATAACATGGTTCATCCTACTTTCATAGTGGTTGATTTTCTCATCATCTTCTAGTTGTTTTATGAGTTGATAGGTGGGAAATTATAAATTCATAAACAAAACTACTTGAATGTCATAAATAAGCTCAAAAGGGATTTTGAATGTAGATCTCTTAGGTTTGATCCTATCATACCATAATTCAAACTTCATCTATTGACCCCACTTCTTCTTGTTTGCTTCCAAAGTATGTCTAATGATTTTGAACAAGTTCTTATTATTAAATTTTGCTTGCCCATTCCCTTGAGGGTTGTAATCAAAAGCATAGGTTAATTAGATCCCATACTCTTTGCACAATGCCATTAAAGGCTTAACCTTGATACTCATGACATGATCAATAATAATTTTAACAGGCACACCAAATCTACAAATAATTTTATTCACCAAAAAATCCATAACTACCTAGTGTGTTTCTTTCTTTATAGGGACTACTTCAACCCATTTCATAAAGTAGCTAGTTACAACTAGTATCCATCTATGTCCAATGCCTAATAAATCAATAATTTAGCCAATGAAATCCATTCCCCATTATCTAAATGGGACTTCAATCATCATAGGCTGCAAGGGAAGAGAATGTAAATCTTTCACCATCCAAACAAAATGCTGACATTTCTCACACTTTCTAACTTTCTGATCAACATCTTTGAAAAAAATGGCTACCAATATCTAGCTCTCAAAATTATATGAGTTATAACTTTAGGTTCAAAATGGCCACCACATAATCCACTATGGAATTATTCAATTAGGTCAACAATTTGTTCTTCTACCATGCATCTTATGATAACCCCATCTGGATTCTTCCATTTGAGTCCATTTTTAGTCAAGAAGTATTTTTACAAAACAAGTTTAAGATTTCTTTGATTATTGTCCAAGTTAGGGGGACAATTAATATTTTACAATAAGTAAACAATATCCTTATACTATGGAGACATATAAACCACCATTTTGGACCCTCAGATGGTCATGTTTGGCCTCCATAAATTATCAAAAATAAATCTAAAGGAAAAGCACAAAAAAAATTGAGATGGTCGTTTTAGCACGTGGAAGAGCTCAAATAGAGATATGGGTCTAAAGTTATGGCTTTCAAAAGTTGGCCTATTTTTTCTCCATCAAATTCGGGTCCTTTCTATAGGTTTCAATGTTTATTCTAAGTCTTAGTTATGTGTGTATTTATTTTATTTATAAATATATTTTACCTCCAAATTTATGAGGTGTCACTCACCTCCCTAGACCACGTGTTGGATTTAAAGTTACTTGTATTTAACTCCCTTTCCCCCACTTGGATCACACTTCCATACACTCTCTAAGGTAATAGGACATAAGTGGTACACATAAAGGATGAAGTACTATTTCATATAATTTAGACATATCAATAGTCCAAATTTTCAAAAACTATAATAAATAAATTAGATTGTATCAAGATTAAATTAGACTGTATTGAGATTAAGTTGGAAGTATTACAAACAAATCACATCTATCTAATTTATTTGTGATAAGTCCAAATTATTTAAAATTATCATAAATAACTAGTATTTGAAAACTATCATAAATAAATTGGACTTCATCAAGAATTACTTGTACTTATTAAAAATAAATCACATCTATATTATATATTTGTAATATATCCAAATTATGCGACCATTCAGACTAGTTCAAAGACCACACATTTATAGATAACAAGACCTACCAGTTTATTTCTTTAGAAAAATAATTCATACTTCAATTGGGTTCTTGGGTGATATGTGATTTAAAACACTTGGGTTGAATAGGATGCCACATGTCATCGGTTGATTGGATTGTGAAGTATCTTTTTAATCTAATTTGGGTGACATCCTCATGACCATCAAAGTTTATCTCATATTTTTGTACCTACCACATGTTGATCATGGTCTTCTATTATTATATTATTATTATAATCTCCCACATAGTTGAGTTACTGAGACTATGATGTGTGTTGCAATCTCAAGTGCTCGCATTGTTTGAGACTTTTGTTGGATTGGTCATCTATCCACATAGCCGAGTCACTGAGATTGTGCCATGTGGCACAATCTCAGGTGTTTGTATGAAGTGTAATTTGAAAAAATGAAAAGTTGAATAACATTTATTGATATGTAAATTCCAAAGAAAAAATATTTATGTGCAAGTGGGACATTCCTAGGCATAAACCCCAAAGACCTTTTTGCATACATAGGTATGACAAAGTGTATTTTGAAAAACACAAAAGCCAAAGTGCAAATTCTTAGATGTTCAAATTATGAAGACCATTTTCCAAAGACCATTTTGAAGGATGCAAAAATGCAAAGTGGACATTCTAATAATCAAATGCTATTAAATAGATGCATAGTTATTGAAATACTTAATTGTCATGGTATAAAATATAAAACTCAAATGATAAAATGTATTTTACAAGACCCAAAATGTGAAGTGACACTAGAAATAAATATAAATAAAATAAAATAATAAAACATTATACATTATTAAAAAAATGACAAAATTTTGAAAAAAAACATTCATATTTCTCATTCCAAAATTAAGGAATGATGCACCATTTCAAAATTTCCAATCCTTTTATCACTATTTTTGTTAGTGCTTAGTGGGATGATGCATTCAAATAGACTATTATAATACCTTTCAAAAAATCAGCCAAAACAAGTGTATGACCTCTCCAATTTTTATTTGGTTTCCAAGCATAGATGATACTATCTATGAGTATGGATGGTAAACGTGTGTCAGTTGAGGTTTGGTTTCCATTTCTTTTCTAAGAAACCTCAATAAAATTTTCCTCTTCTACATCTTTTTCCCCTGCATGAACTAGGATGAACTAAACTACATTGACCCTTCATTCTATATCCCCATTTGTTTGTAATATCTCAATATTGTTTTTATCTCTAGAAACCCATACTATGTAGTTCACTCCTATAGAATTGTTATGTCTGAAAAATAACATATGTCCATTTTGCACATCTTGATATGGATCAAACACAAATTTTGTTCTCTTGCTTCTTGGACCAGCATATGTATCTATACATGCCTCTCTAAAATCAAGGGTCTTATCATTAACCATTTTGTCTAGATCTCTATGCAGGGGTATGTTGTGGTGAGTTCTAGACCTAAAATCTCCTGTACACTCAACTTTAGAAGGGAACATGTCTTCTTTCATTATGTCATGGATGTTTTGGAAGTAATATGATAGATCCTTCCACTTATTATTTTTGGTCAAACCAAATTCATTGAATTGTTGTACATGCTATTATCATTGGATTTAGTAGGCTTAATTCATGGGATAACCCCTAAAAAATTTGTCCATTTTGTAGCCTAAGGTCTTAAGCACATAAAATGAGGTTAATCACTGCCTTCTTACATTTGTTTTCCCAAGAAAGTTGATCTTTTAAGGGAATTTTGCATCTTGTGGAGATTAATTTTTTTTATCAGAACTACACTTTGTTTCTTTTCATGATAATTTGTATGACTTTGTATATGTTTTATGCAAAGTCAGAGACTTTTTTAGAATTTTTCATATGCAAGGTCAGGATTTCTATCTGATATTTCACATGGGACCCAGGACCTATAGTAATTAATGGGAATTAATTACCATATTTTATATATATTATGCCTTGTAATTTTTATTTTTATAGTTTATTTTGATCTTCTTCGTCATTATTTTTGAGCTCATTTACACTCTTCCAGAACCATTTTTAATCTTGTAAACACATCCCCTATTGCCACTTTTTATTGTTACTCTCATTTTCATGTGGACTTATGAGCATGCATTACAGGTAGGGTTTTTTGTTTTTTTTCTTTCATCTCATATTTTCTCATTGTTGGTCAGGTTTACGACCTAGGTTTTTTTTTTCGTTTATTATTTTGTTTCATGCTTCATGATATGTTTTAAATCCTTCATGGCTCACTTATTTTGGTCTCTTCAAACCTAGGGTTTTTATTGTATTCTTATCCCAAATCTTTCCAAGCCCCCTTCATCATTTTATTTTCTATGCATCTCAGGTCTAAAGTTTATATTTTTGGGTTTAGGGTTTTATTTCTATTTTTTACAATCCCCATACATCTCAGAGAAGTTTATTTGAGTTACATTTGCCACTTTTCTCTTTTCTCCCCATATACATCATTGAATTTCTCTGAAGAACATGTTATCTTTTGATGCATTTCAAAGAAAATTCTCTAATGTACTTGAAGTTAGCCAACCCAACTTACCTCATCAATTGCATGTTAGAGAAAATTATCTAACATGCACAAAACAATAAAATTAGATGGAATTCAAATAATTTTCTCTGACCTACATCCAATCTAACTTTATCCATGAAATTTGGAAAATTTTATCTAACTTGCACACTCAACAAGATAAACCCAAGTTTTGTAAGTTGGAAAAAATTGTCTGACTTGCATGAAAGAAGTTTTTTTCCAAGTTATGTAATTTAGAGAATTTTCTCTAACATACATCTCAAAACCTTATAAATCTTGTGTAGTTTAGATAAAATTCTCCAAAATACAAAACCTTCACTATATCTTGTGTAAGATAATTATTTTTTATTGCTCTTACATTTTTTCAAAAAGAATGAAAAATGTTAACTCTGGATAACCAAATTTTCCTACTTACAACTATAGGATCGATGTCAGACAATTCTCAAAACAAGAATATAATGAAGTACAAATTTCAAGGGGTGCTTACATGATCCATAGTTAATTCAAATGTAGATTATATTGGGGACATAAATATTGGCCATGTGGATATGGTTGAGTTCTTACAGAGACTAGGAAGACATCCCATTACATCTCATATGTAACCAATACTTAATAGTGAGATCCACTTGGTTATAACATTTCCCATGTCAATGTATGACTCTAAATTCATCTTGACCATGGCTACACATTTTGATAAATAAAGTAGATCAATCAAGGATTTAGAGGTTAAAGTGGTCATTCACCTCAATGAGGAATATTTTGATAAAATCTTCCACCTCTCTGAGCTTAAAAATTATTCAGACATAACTATGGAATCATCTCAGGAAAATTATGATAGAGATCCTGAGAATTGTAAAAAGAAAATCAACTCCAAATGGATCAAGACTCCTTGACCCACCATTGCTAGATGGCCCAAGTATCTATAGCATAGTGACTTTCTAGAGGATGTAGGGGATTTGATCACCCTCCTAAGTAGAGTGAAAGGACTACCAACTTCAAACATTTTCCAAGAATAGATGTATCAATACATTTGGGTTATCAAAAGGAACAAGCAAATGATATTTTGGGGTAAACAAATTAGTGATGTTATATGTCATTAACTCTCTAAGGTGGCTTCTTCACTCAAGTTTTAAATGACTTTATATCTCATGTATGTTTTAGCTAGTATGAAGTCTTTCTTGGGTTTACCTACTATTGGTGAGAGAATAAATGTTCCTATATATAAGCACTATATATAGTTGACTCTAAAGGAAAGCATCAAACATTATATGAGAGTTAATGATTCTTTATTCTACAAATTCATTTTTAATTTTGAGAAAGATCTCAAAACTAAGAGAGTTTCAGATTAGGGATGGGCATAGGTCAATAGGGTTGGTTTCATTTTATTACAATTACCAAACTTTACCTATATCAGGGTAAAAGGGTTTGATGATAAATTGTATATGCTACCTAGGTACTTAAGTGACAAGTTAATATTAATGGAGATGTGTAGCCAAGTAATGAGTGTGCATAAAAAATAATAAGATTCCCTAAAAAAGGATTCAATTGGTTGGTACATATTTACCACTATTTCAAGGCCAAAACCATGGAAACTAAGTTACAGTGGATTACACTTAAGAGATTCAAGACTAGAGAAAACTTTGATCATAGGCTGATCAAGGAGATTCTCAAAAGTAATAGCACTCACATAAATATAATTGAAGACATTTGGGTATAATGTAGAACTAACGAAGACATAAGGAGACTTGATGATAGTTGCCTCATTACTGATCAGATTGTCAATTTAAAATTGGTATATATTCTTAAATATTTGATAGATGATTGGAATATATTAGATCCATCATATGAGAAAAATAAAGTGGATTCAACTCCTCTTCCTCCCATCTAATGGTCAGTTAAATAATCCACTTCTATTATAGATAGATTCCAACCCATCTTAGTAATAAATAATGCTTGGTTGGAAGGAAAAAAGATCAAATTGAAGTCATTCAAGACTAGTTTAGGATAAAAATATGATGAGGAGATGGCAGAGAAATGTGAAGAGCTAAGAACAAAGAACAAAAAAGATGCCTCCACCTTGACACATAAAGTTAGGTTTGTGTTCAAAACTCAAGGTAAGGAGAAAGGAAAAGAAGTAGATATAGAAAATAATGACCAATTGGGTCAAGAGGAAAATCCAACCACAAGTGAAGCACCAATTCAAGTTAAAATTTCACCACCAATGACCTCCCAAGTAGAGACCTCTCAAGGGTAAATTTCTCAAGTTGAAGTATCATGAATAACAACTTCATAGGTAGCTTCTTCTACTCTTCCTCTTTCCACTCCCACTATTATAGATGCTTCCATAGTACCTCTTCAAACTATTCTCTCATCTCCCCCTTCATGCCCAAGTGCTACTCTTTTTCAAGTTCCTCATTATAGTATATTGGACCAAGTTTTAAACTCTTTGTCAAATTTACCTAGCCCTTCTAAGTCAATAGAGTTAGACACTAATTTATATTTCACTCAGTAATATATAGACAAGTTCATTTCTACTCCATCCTCCAAATTAACAACAAAGGCCTCCTCCATGCCCATTTGTAACTTGCCTAAAATAACTTAAAAAATTTCCATTCTCACACCAGCTTCACCTATCATAACTACCATTCCATCAGTATCCATCCTATTACCTGCTACCTCCATCCCAATTTTCATTCCACTTACCTTGCAAACCATTGATCTTCCCCCAACATCACAAGCTTTAACATCCTCTGCATAAGGAGATATGTTTTCTCTTCCCCCTTGGTTGACATCACAAATAATTCAGAAGAAGAAGTGAGTTGTGGCACTAGAAGACTTTTATTTTTGGAAACTCCAACTAGTGAAGCCAAAAATGGCTAAAAAGGATAAAAATGTCAAGAGTGATTGTTGAATCTAGTAAAAAATATGGTTACAATTACTCTGGTGGATAAGAGAATTGAAGATATCTAATTATCTAATTATGTGATTGGATGGATAAGCTTAGATAAACAAACTCATGAAGGTGTAAAATAATATTTGCATGAAGCAATGACATCATTGATTGAGAGATATGATAGAGATAAAGTGATTAAAGATAAACTCAAATTAAAAGTATAACAATTAACTTAAATTTTACTAAATATCATGTGAACTTTTGAATCTTTGGAACCTGCTAAGGGTGATATTAATGAAAAATATATTTAGTAGGTTGATAAAATTGGGTCACAAAGTTGGGCAATCATTTCCTTGATGGAGAGACTGATAGTGCAAGGTACTTAATGGATAATATCTACCACTAATTTTCTCAAAAACTTGGATGAATTAAAAATATAAATACAACAAACTCTAGATACTCTTCCTCAAGATTCAAAATTAATAGATAAAGATATTCAAACATGAACTCAATTACATCAATTCAAGATGTAGCTTTGGATTGAACACAAGATCATTTCAAATAGGAAAGTGTACGTAGAATACAAAGAGGCAATGGAGAATAAAAAATAAATTCTCCTCAGTCTAATCAATATTATTGGATAATTCCAATATATATTCACTAACAAAGGACTAGACCTTATAGAGAAGTTTGGAGAACTTCCTTGTCAGGTGGTTAATGGTTCTAAGAAAATTCTTCCTACTGAAACAATTTTTAAAGAGTTCACTTCTTTAGTTTAAATATAGGCCAAAATGGGGAAATTTACATTGTATTTCATGAAAATATTGATTAAACTTCAAGTGATAATATATAAATTGTAGATAATCATCGAAAGAAGTAAATACTTCCCAGTTAATGGAACAGATTCTATCATAAGGATTATCTCCATTTTCAAAAGAGATATAGGGCTGAATAATAGGTCAAGCCACCATGAAAAGATATTAGGTATATCTAGAGAAAACTAAAAAGGAATAAATTCCTATGTCCAAGGACATTTACTTTATTTTTATATGTTATTATGTAATTTTGTTTACTGTAAATTACATGTATGAAAAGTACACAATCCTAAGTCAAATTGTACTCTATCTTAGAATAAGTCAAATGTTTATGTTTTTAGTATTTTTTCATAGATCATATCTGAAAATTAGATGATTCTCTTTGTAAAAAAGGATCACCAAGAGATATAGAAGTGAAATGTTGTTGAATTGAGAAACAATTTTGAAATTTGTATTCATATTGTAAATCTTGAATTCCATTCAATATAAGAAAATCAAGAGATATTTCAATCTTTGTGTTGAGATAAAATTGTGATATGTTATTGATGTTATTATGTATTTTATTTTACATTTTATTGTACTTTTATTTGATCATAGTATTAAATTTCTATAAAATGAAAGGTGCTAGGAAGTTGATTTTGGAGTCTTTGAGCTACATTTTAGTTATTGGGTTTGTGTTTATCATTGAAAGTGACTTACTATGGAGAGTTTGGGATAAAATTAATTCTTATTTGGTGATTTTTAATCTTGATTGGAAATAAGTTTAATACTTTGGGATGTTCTTTATTCCATCCATTCACATTACTTCACTGGTATCATTCTAGTTACTCTTTCAACTAACTAATTTAAATATCAGTTATCATCACTTTATTAAGTAATTTTAAATTTTCTCAATATATTGTGAAGAAAGGAAGAAATTTTGTAAGAAAAAATCAATTCTAAAAAAATAGAATTGGATGACATGAAAACACCTACTATGATAAAATTAGTGTAAATAAGTGTAAATAATAACTTATAGTTATAGTTAGTAATAACATGGGAGCCTCTCCTTGTCTTGAGGAGAGATTTTATCTCATCACACTATGGCTAAAATGACCATTTTTATACCATTATGTTGGTAAAAAAATATTCACCCAATAGTTTTGGGTGACTCCACTGGGGAATGAACATATAACCAAGTTCTACACTCATTCAATTGACATAAGACCAACACCTTATGGTTTGATATTATTTTTTTGTAGTTAATTTATTTTATTTTTGGATGCTTTCAAGATCTGGTAGAATAAATCTACACTCATGGTAGAAGGGTAGTGAGACACATTGATCCTATAATTGATTCTTTGCAAGAGCATAACTTCAATCTTTTGTTAGCACGTGCAAGGTCAGATCTTCAAAATACAAAAATCATTCCACCTACCAATACAAGATCTCCTATACCTGGGGAATCTTCTAATGTTTATAGGGTCTTGCCTATTTTACCTTTGAAAAGGTTTGTTATTCCTCCCTATAATCCACATAGAATGGTTGCTTAAGGTCTATGGGGAACTATTTTTGGTCCATTAAACTTGACACCTCTATCTCATGAACTTCTTCATGGTTCATGGAAAATTTTCCCAAAGTTTTATGGTGATGGAAAGAAACATCTAAATGAAACTATTGTAGCATTCTACATTTCATATGGAGTTCTTTGATTAGAACATGAAGATGTTTCTGTAAGGTTATGTATAGAAACACTCCAAGGTGTTGTTGATGATTGGCTTTATCATCTTATAATCAAAACCATCACCATTTTAGAAATGATCAAGGCTATGTTTGAGGTAAGGTTAAAGCCTATAGAAGATTCTAATGCCTTATTGGCTCAACTTACACAAACGAATAAAGATATACATGAACCCATGTGTGAATTCAAGGAAAATTTTAACAAGTTGAGTGATAGGATTATGGTAGTTTCTCAACCTACACTTGATAAATTGAAGTACTTCTTCCTAAATTCTCAATTTCTCAAAGTGATTTTTCTTTTGTGAAGAGCAACCCTAGCTGATCTCGACGTTGCTCAAATCCTAGCCACTAAAGTAGAAGATGATGTAATTTTAGAAAATAAAGTGAGAAATAATTCTATCAAGCCTAGAGGGCAGCCCTCTATAACTTCACCTTCTACTAGTACCACAGATCTCATGGTTAAAAAACTAGCAAATGACTTTCCAGCACTCAAGAAGAAAATGTCTCAAGGTATGTATTTTTATACATATAAGGATGCTCTAAGGAGGACATACCCATATGCTTCTAATTGTTTGAATAATGTTGCAAGGAATCAAAATCAGAATAAGGTTCCTCCACCACAAGCAAGTCTTGCATTGAAAACACCTCCAGATAATGCAATAGTCAATAGGTTGAAACCTAAAAATGATGATGATCTAGAACTAGAATATGTTATATAAGATGAGGTTAATCCCTTCATTAGATATGAAGAAGGAGAAGTGAGTGACTTTGATATCAAGTTTCAAAACTTTGAATAAGAAGAAGATGAACAAGAGGAAGACATACATGGTGAATATTATGCCATCTTTGCCCATTCATAAAGTCAAACAAATTAATAATAAAAGGTTGATAAAGCTAAAACCAAGGATGAACCATAAAAGGAAGTTAATATTGATAAAAGAGAAACTCCTTTACTAGTTCAACCAAAGGACATAGCGAGAGATAAACAAGTGATCTTCCCCATTCTACTTCTTCTCCTTCTACATCTAGACCTAGTGCATAAAACCCAAAACATGAATATGTAAATACCTTATCCTCCTTGGCCACTCCATATCTAGATTTTGATATCATAGACCATGATATGAAGACAAAAATACAAATGTTAGAGGTTGAGACCTCCAATCTAGTCCAAACCAATTTAAAAGATTGGCCAAATTTGTAAAGGGTAAAGGGATCAATCTTGATCAGACTTCATCTAAGAGTGTACCAATTGACCTTAAGATAAAATCAAAGAAAAATAACTTGGTTGTAACTCCTACATCTAACTCTATAAAAATAGAACCTTTCTATATTTCCTTTTTGGTCAATGGTTATAAGCTCAGTAATTATGTTATTGATTTGGGTGCTTGATAATGTGATACCTATCAAGGTAGCTATTGCCTTAGGATTAACCTTGAAAAATACTTTTGGATATTACTTCTCAATGGAAACTTAACAAGTGCCACTCATAGGCCAAATCAAGGATGTACAATTTGCATTTGCTACTTTTCCAAAGAAAAATATCAAGATGATAGTTCTAATGGTTGAGTTCTAACCTTAGATGGAGTTCTGTTAGGATGGAATTTTTTTAATTTTTGGTGAAATCAACATGCATTGGTTTGAGTCTAGAACACATGTTAAAGATGTTATGGAGAAAATGCACCCAGAGAAGCAAGTGAAATATACTATGACAAAGACTAAGGATCTAAAATCTTAGATCATTTTGAATGTTCCAAAATGGGTACGCATTCCTTGACCATAGATGAAGATTCAATATCTTCAAATGATATTTCAAAAAAAGATCAAGAAATATATGAACCATCTAATTTATATTGAGAAGTTTTAGATTTTAAAACTATCAGAGTTGAAAGTTCAAATGATGATTCAACTTTGAAATTTGTTGACAGTTGTTCTTCAACGAGATCTGGAGCTAGGATAGTTCTCATATCCCCAAAATGAAAAGTCTTCCCTTTTTCTTTCAAGTTATAGTTTGATAACACTAAAAATACTATTGAATGTGAAAAATTATTGTTAGGAATGGATATTACACAAAGTAAAGGAATTAAAAACTTCCATGCTCTAGGTGATGCTAATTTAGTCATTTGTCAAGTCAAGAATCTATATCAAACAAAGAATGAAATACTAAGGCATTACTATAATCAATTTTAGGATTGCATGGAATGTTTTGATGTTTTCAAGAAATTGGTAGTTTCAATAGAATATAATGATATAGCTAATTCATTGTTTTTTTTAGCCACTCTACTGATTCCTCATAAATATTTCCAAGGAAACAAGTATATCATTGAGTTGGTTTTTCAACCCAATGTTCCTAAAAATGTTAATCATTGGCAAGTTTTCAATAATGATGAGCAAGTCATCTCATTCTTAGATAAGGTGGAAAATTTTAGTGAGTTATATTTTGAAGGAAGTGACTCTACCCCTCAAAATTCCATCTCTGAAGTTAATGAGGAAACATGGTGAAGAAATCTTAAAACTAAATGGGAATAGGATTCCCAAAGGGTTGATATCTCTAGAGAGACTTTTTGATACACATGATTGATTCACTAAACATTAACAATCAAAATCATATTCATCTATAGAAATTGATAAACTTAATATAGGAACAAAGAGTGACCCCAAGAAGATAAATATTAGGAAATGTTTCTCATTGGATGAAAGGGAGAAATTGGTGAGGCTCCTACACTAGTACATCAACATATTAGCATATTCATATGCTGATTTGAAATATTTCTGACTAAAGGAGGTGAAACATGATATTCCTCTCAAGCCAAGATCTTAGCCTCACAAGTAGAAACACTGATGGTATAATCCAAAAATCTTAGGTACCATTCTCACTAAAATTTAGAAGATATTGAATACTAGTATTATGCTTCCTATACATCATTCCACATGGATAACTAATATTGTTCCAGTGAATAAAAAGAATGGAAAAATATGCATCTACATTGATTTTAATAATTTGAACTAATTTTTGCTAAAGGATAATTACCCATTGCTGGTAATGGATCAGGTACTATAAATGGTGACAAGATCAAAAATGTTATCCATGCTAGATGACTTCTCAGGATATAATCAAGTGGAGGTTCATGATGAAGATCAACACAAGACAACCTTTACGACTCCATGAGGCACTTTTGCATATTATATAATGCCTTTTGGATTGATCAGTGCTAGTGTTACCTTTTAGAGGGCTATGGAATTGGCTTTCCAATATATAAATTGTAAGTTTACTATGGTCTATCTAGATGATCCAACCATTTATCAAAAAATAACCAAGATCATTGTGACCATTTTCAACAAGTTCTTGAAAGATGTCATGAACATAAGATATCTCTTAATCTCAAAAAATCCATTTTTGGGGTTATTTAAGGTAAGTTCCATGGACACATTGTGTCTAAGAAAGGAATCAAGATTGATATTGAATGGGTCAAGTCAAATCAAAATCTTATTTTGCCATAAAGTAAGAAAGGAGTCCATTCCTTCTTTGGGAATGTTAATTTATTCTAGAGATTTGTTTCAGCTTTTATTTAAAAAACATGTCATATTGTTGACATGATGAAAGAGAAATGAATTTTCCATTGGAAATCAAAATGAAGAGAGACCTTTCATGAGATTAAGAAAGCAATTACACTTGCTTCTATTCTAAGTTGCCTTGATTATACCAAGAATTTCATCATGTATAGTTATGCTTCAGACCATACCTTATCTACAACCTTAGTGCAACTATGTAAAGAGGGGACTAAATCTCCCATAGATTTCATGAGCTACCCTTTGAAGGCTCATGAGCTTAAGTATTCATCAATGGAAAAACATGCTTCCACTACGGTGAAATTAGTTAAGCATTTTAGTTACTACATCGTCAACTCTCACATTATTTTGCTAGTACCAGATTCTATAGTCAAGTCTATTTTGAATCAATAAGAATTTGGAGGAAAAAGAGGCAATTAGATAGATAAAATCCAAAATTATGATATTGAGATCAAGCCTATAAAAAATTTTCATGGAAAAGGTTTGTGTCAACTCATTGTAAAGACTAAATCAAAATAGGTACCCATAAATGAAGGAGATAAAGAAGAACTTTCCATGGTCTTGGTAGTTAGCATAATGAATGAATGGTATTTTGATATTGCCCATTTTATCACATATGGGTAATGTATAGAGCATTTGTCATGAAAATAGAAGAGAAAAATCAAACTTAAATCTATGAACTTCATTCTTTAGGACAATGGTTTGTATAAGCGAAACATTGACGAAGTTTTTCTACGATGTGTAGATAAAACATAGAAAGGTAAGTTGTCAGAATATTTTCATGATTTGTCTTGTGGAGGACTTTTTTCAACCATGACCATAGTTCACAAGATTTTTTGGGAAAGATATTAATGGCCAATACTTTTTCAAGATGCATATGCTTGGGTACGTAATTGTGAGAAGTTCCAACAGTTTGTGGGGAAACCCAAGTTAGCAGCCTTACCTCTCAATATAGTAGTCATTAAAGAACCTTTTCAGTAATGAGGTGTTGATTTCATTGGCATGGTGAATCTATTGTCAAATTTAGGTCATAGTTATTTTATTATGGCTATGAATTACTTCACCAAGTACGTGGAGGCAATTTTTACCAATCATGTCACTTCAGAGGTTATTTGTAACTTATTGAAAACGAATATCATTACATGATTTGGTGTGCTAAGAAAAATTATGAGTGATAATACTGCATGTTTCACATCCCAAGATATGACTCAGTTCTATTTTGAATAAGTAATTATTATATCTCATACCTTGGACTACTTCCCTCAAGGAAATAGTCAAGCTGAGTCAAGTAATAAGAACTTGGTAACTATCATTAGGAAGTTGGTAGAAAATAATTAGAGAACTTGGAATAAGGCACTATATGATCCATTGTGGGATAATTGCATCAATCCTAAGTGAGTGATTAGTATATCTCCTTTCCAAATTTCATATGGATTGAATGCAAAAATACCTATCACATTAAAATTACATGCACTCAAACTAACAAAGGTAATTAAACATGCAACATTTGAAAGCTCTCTAGAAAATTGTATTATGTATCCTATTAATATGTAAGAGCAATGTAAAAAGGTTGTGGACCATATTTTTGAACATCAAAGTCATTTCAAGGAGATTCTTGTCAAGAAAGCCAAGTCATGATATTTCTGAGTTGGAGATCTAGTTCTTTTGTGGAACAAGAGAAGAGAACCAAAATGAATGCATAAAAATTTAATTCTATGTGGAGGGGTCCTTTTCTCATTGACCAACTCAGTGGAGACCACAATTTCCTCTTATCATACCTAAATGGAACACCATTACCACTATCCTACAGTGGGAAACATCTGAATCTTTTAACTTAGTGAGGTTCTAGATAAATTTATACATATTGTAAATATCTATATATTTTTTATTTTTGTTTTAGTCTAGTTAGTTAGCTGATCCCATGGCCTAATGGAGAAAGGAACTTAGAGTTATAGGATTCTCTTTCCTTCAAAGATTTTCAAATAATTCTTGAAGTAAATTCCCTAGTCAAATCTAGCTATTATCCTTGAATTTAGCATGCTCAATTCATGGGATAACCCCTATGAAAAGTGTCCATTTTGTAGCCCATGGGCTCTAAGCACAAAAAACAAGGCTGATCATTGCCTCCTTGTATTTTTTTTTCCCAATAAAGTTAATATTTTGAGGGAATTTTGTATCTAGTTTAATTAAAATAATTTTCTTTGAACTACACTTTGTTTCTTTTCATGTTGTGTTAGAGAATCTGTTTGACTTGCATATGTTTTGTGCAAAGTCAAAGATTTTTTTGAATATACATATACAAGGTTAGGATTTTTATTTGATCTTGCACATGGGACCCACCACCCATGGTAATTAATGGGCATTGATTACCACGTATTATATATATTATGCCTTGTAAAATTTATTTTTATTATCTCTTTTTATCTTCCTCCCCACTATTTTGGAGCTCAGTTGCACTCTTCTATCACCATTTTCAATTTTTTCTACACGTCCCCTATCACCATTTTTTGAATTTACCATCATTTGTACATGGAATTCTAAGCATGCATTGTAGGTAGGGTTTTTCATTTTTTTTTCTTTCCTCTTATATTTTCTCATTGTTGGTCGGTTCTACCACCTAAGTTTTTATTTGTTTATTATTTTGTTTCATGCTTCGTGATATGTTTTAAATCTTGCTTGGTTCAATTATCATGGCCTCTTCAAACCTATGGTTTTGATTGTATTATTGTCCCAAATATTTCCAACCCCACTTTGTCGTATTATTTTCTATGCATCTCAAATCTAGAGTTTATGTTTTTGGGTTTAGGGTTTTATCTCTACTTTTTCCAATCCCCATGCATCACAAAGAATTTTTTTTGAGTTGTATTTGTCCCTTTTGTCTTTTTGCCCCATGCACATTAGATAATTTTATCTAAAGTACACATTATCTTTCAATGAATTTTTTTTGATGTAGATGAAGTTAGCCAACCCAACTTACCTTATCAAGTGCAAGTTGGAGAAAATTCTCCAACATGCAAAAAATAATCAAATTGGATGTAATTCAGAGAATTTTCTTTAACTTACATCCAATCTAACTATATCCTCATGAAAGTTAGATAGTTTTATTTGACCTGCACTCACCAAGATAAAACCAAGTTATGTAAGTCAAAGAAAATTCTTCAACTTTCATGAAAGAATTTTTTTTCCAAGTTATGCAATTTAGAGAATTTTCTCTAACTTACATCCCAAAACCTTCCAACTCCCATGTAGTTCAAACAAAATTATATGAACTACAAAACCTTCACCATATCTTACATAAGATCATTTTTTTTTTCACTCTTACATTTTTCTAAAAAGAATGAGAAATTTGAACTCTGGATAACCAAATTTTCCTACTGGCAACTATCTGAGCAATGTCAAAAAATTATACAAAAAAAATAATGAAGTAAATATTTCATGGTGTGCTTCCATTGTCTAAAGTCAATTAAAATGTAGATTAGATTGGGGATATATAGATTAGCCATGTGAACATGGTTGAGTTCTTGTAGAGATTAGGAAGAGATCCCATTGCATCTCATATGCAATCAGTACTTAATAGTGAGATCCACTTGGCTACTACATTTCCTATGTCAGCATAGGATTTAGAATTCATCTTGACCATGGTTATACATTTTGATAAGGAAAGTAGATTAGTGAAGGATTCAGAGGGAAAAGTGGTCATTCACCTTGATGAGGAATATTTTGATAAAATCTTCCACCTCTTTGATATTGAAGAGTATTCAGACTTAACTATGGAATCAACTCAGAAATACTATGATAGAGAACTTCAAAAGTGAAAGAAGAAAATAAAATCCAAATAGATCAAGACTCCTCATCCCACCATTGCTAGATGGTCCAAGTATCTGTACAATAGTGACTTTCTATAGGAGGTAGGGGATTTGATCACCCTCCTAAGTAGAGTGAAAGGACTACCAACTTCAAACATTTTCCAAGAATTTATGTATCAATACATTTGGATTATCCAAAATAAAAAATAAAGGATCTTTTAGGATAAAAAAATTAGTGATGCTATTTGTCATCAACTATCTAAGGTGGCTTCTTCACTCAAGTTTTATATGAATTCACATCTCGTGTATGTTTTAGCTAGTATGAAGTCTTTCTTAGGTTTAAATACTATTGGTGAGAGAAGAAATGTTCCTGTATATGAGCACTATCCATAGCTAACTCTGAAGGAAAGAATCAAACATTATAGGAGAGTTAATGATGCTTTCTTATATCAATTCATTTTTAATTTTGAGAAAGATCTTGAAAAGAAGAGAGTTTTAGATAAAGCATGGGCATAAGTTAATAGGGTTGGTTGCATTTTATTATATAATTGAACCTTTACCTATATCAAGGTAGGAGGGTTTGATGAGCAACCTTACATGATACCTAGGTATCGAAGTTACAAGTTAATATTAATGGAGATGTGTAGACAAGTAATGAGTGTGCATAAAAATAATTAAATTCCCACAAAAAAGGCTTCAAGTTTCCAATCAATATTGGTTGGTACACAATTTCCACTCTTCCAAGGGCCAAAACCATAGAAACTAAGTTGCAGTGGATTACACTTAATAAATTTAAGAATATAGAAAACTTTGATTAGAGGCTAATCAAAGAGAATCTCAAACATAATATCACTCACATAAGTAGAATTAAAGACATTTGGGCAGAATGTAGAAGTGAATAAGACATAAGGAGACTTAATTAAAGTCACCTCACTGCTAATTAGATTATCAATTTAAAATTGGTAGATATTCTTGAAGATTTGATAGATGATGGGATTATATTAGATCTATCATATGAGAAAAATAAAGTGGCATCAACTCATCTTCCTCCCATCTAGTATGTTAAATAATCCAATTCTATTAGAGATAGATTCTAAACCATTTTTTCAATAACTAATGCTTTGTTGAAAGGATAAAAGATCAAACTGAAGTTATTCAAGACTGGTTCAGAAGAAGAATATGATGAGGAGATGACAAAGAAACGTGAAGAGCTGAGAACAAAGAACATAGAAGATGCATCCACCTCAACACAAAAATTTAGGTTTGTGTTCAAACATCAAGGTAAGGGAAAAGGTAAAGAAGCAAATATATAAAAGAATGACCAATTGGGTTAGGAGAAAAATCCAATCATAATTGAAGCACTAGTTCAAGTTGAAATTTTACCACCAATGACCTCCTAAGCAAAGACCTCTCAAGGGGAAATTTCACAAGTTGAAGTATCATTAATAACAACTTCATAGGAGGCATCTTCTACTCTCCCTCCTTTCACTCCCACTATTATAGATTCTTATAGAATACCTCTCCAAAATTTTATCTCATCTCCCCTTCACCCCCAAGTGTTACTCTTTTTCAAGTTCCTTAGTATAGTATGTTGGACTAATTTTTTAATTTTTTATCTAATTTGCCTTTCCCTTCTATGTCAATAAAGTCACATACCAATCTATATATCACTCAGCAAGATATGGACATGTTCATGTCTACTTCATCCTCTAAATTGACAACCAAGGCTTCTTCCACCCCTATTTCTAACTTGAAAACCACAACTAAATTTTTTGCCGTTCTCACTCCAACTTCACCTATTATAACTACCATTCCATCAATATACACCCCGTTACTAGCTACCTCCATCCTTATTTTCATTCCACTTACCTCACAAACTATTGATCTTCTCCCAACATCCTAAGTTTTTGCATCCTCTACATAAGGAGATTCCTCTTCTCTTCTCCCTTGGATGACATCATAAACACATAAGAAGAAGAAGTGAGTTGTGGCACCAAAAGACATTGATTTTGGTTAACTCTGATCAGTGAAGACAAAAATAGCTAAAAAGGCTTTAAAATGGCAAGAGTGATTGTTGAATCTAGTTATAAATATGCTAAGGTTGCAATTCCTCTAGAAGATAAAAACACTAAAGATATCCAATTATTTGATTATGTGATTGGATGGATAAACCTAGGTAAACAAACTCATGAAGGTGTGAAAGAAGATTTGAAAGTAGAAATGTCATCATTGATTGAGAGATATGATAGAGATAAAGTGATTAAAAGTCATCTCAAAGTTGAAGTAGAATAATTAACTTCATTTCTACTCAAGATCATGCAAACTTCTGAATCTTTAAAACTTGTTGGGGGTGATATTACTAATAAATCTATTCAAGAATCTAATAAAATTGGGTCACAAGGTTGGGAAGTCAATGCTTCGATGGAGAGACTAATAGTGCAAGGTACTCAATGGATAATATATGTCATTAATTTTCTCAAAAACTTGTATGAATTAAAAATAGAAATAAAACAAACTCTGGATACTCTTTCTCAAGATTCACAATTGATGGATAAAGATATCCAAATATGGACTCAACTATGTCAATTCAAGAAGGATATTTTGATTGAAAACAAGATATTTTAAAATATGAAAATGTACGTAGAATAAAAAGAGGTAATGGTGAATAAAAAGGAACTCCTTAGTCTAATCAATATTCTTGAAGAAGCCCAAGATGTATGCAATAACCAAGGACTGGACCTTATATATAAGATTGGAGAACTTCCTTATTAGGTGATTAATGGTTCTAAGGATATTATTATTACTAAAACAATTATTAAAGAGTTCACTTCTTTAGTTCACATAGAAGCCAAAACAGGGACATTTACACTAGATTTTGTGAACTACGAATTTGACTAAGGAGAGGATGGTTAGTATGGTGTTAGTTTCAAAATGAAAACAAAATGAAAGAAACACACTAACTAGCATATCATATCTAGGCCCAAACACTAGGGAGAGATTATTTAACAAACATGAATAAAACACACAACTAAAATGCAAAAGAAACCTTCTTTTACCTCCCTTAGATGCTCCAAAATGCTTGGTGTATTAGCTTGCTCGGCTTGTGCTCATGAAGTCCTTGGCAATGGAAGCCTGACTACCTCCATCTCTCCTTGGCACCTTTGGCTTGTGTCTTGTCTTGGCTTAGAATCAATTTGACATGGTAACAATAGTTTCTTAATGATTTTGGAACCAATCCTGCATTATAACTTTGCATTATCAAGACTTAGAAATGATGTTCATGGCCTCTATATTTATAGATTTTTGAGATTGATCAAATTCATTCTGAGCCATCCATCTTGAGATTGAGACATGTGGTTGAGGATTAATTTGATTTTTGGAATTAATTTTATAATTATCCTCATCATGACATTTGAAGAATGCAAAATCAAGAGGCATGGAGGGCATCATGGAAGGCATTGATGAGGCATGGAGGGCATGAATCTTAATATTTGTGGCATTTGTGACCTAGGGATGTCTTCCCAAAAATGAGGTCATCTGATGATGCAGATATTCAATATTCAATTCCAAAACAATGTTAATTAGGATCTAACTTGGGTTAATTATCTCTTAAGCATGTTTGATCATTTTATGCACACATTACTCAAATTGATAAGAATGCCTTATTATTGGTCCAAAATTTGACTAGATTAAAATTGGAATTCAATGTTAGATGCATTGAAATCACATCCCCATTTATGATTTTACCAACACTAAATAGAAAAGGCATGTGTCTCATGCAAGAGATTTGATACAAAAGAGCAATCCAGAGCACCTAGGTGCAAAATTCACATTTTGACTTGAAATGATCTGATCAAAGGTAGATAGAATTTAAATTAAATTACTCACTTTAGGGATACCGTGGCCAAAATTGGCACTTGAATATGTTAGTTTCAAATCATTTAGTGTTTTTAGGCCAAATTGTGCATTTTGGGTGGAAATTAGCCAAAAGCCTGATTAGAGTAGTGGCCAGATTTAGGTGTCTATAGTTTTACCCTATTTGAGAAGGCATTATAATCTATAAACATATTAATGTCTTATCAACGAATCAAAAGTTCCTATATGTCTATAACTACAATGATGATAAAATAACTATATGATGCCCCCTCGAGGGAATGGTTCGCTTAATTAGGTTGATAAACGGTCCCTCAAAAAGAAAGAAGTGAAATGAGAGGACGAAGGAAAGATGATGGGGTGAAAACACAATGATATTTAAAAAGTAGTCAAGTCATTGAAAATGTAAGTGGGATGGTGTATAATGGTTTGCTCAAAGATAGTTATAAACATTATACCCTAATAGTGGCAACATGGTATGATAACATAATGATTTTCCCAAAGGTAGTTACAACCATTGAGAAGATGGATCTACCCCTATTATTATAGATAAACAAGATAATAACATGCCCCTATATGGGTAAAAAAATTAAAGTGGTGAAAACATAATGATGTGCCCAAAGGTGGTTATACTCATTGACAAATGTAGATGGGATGGTGTGCAATGATTCTCCCATAGGTGGTTATAATCATTAGACCCTAATTATGGAAAACATGATAAACTTGGTCGAGGATGATGATAAATTAACATAGAGGGTAATGATGAATTGGAACAACCTACTAGTAGGGAGATGCTCATTTGAACTAATAAAGGTTTGAATTCTTTCATGTTTAATTACTCTATTTGGGATATGATTAGGATGGAATCAAGATGTCAGTGTCGAAGAGATGCCACCATTACTGAATAGAGTTTTTGAAGCTTAGGTTTGTTATAGCATGTGCCAGTAGACATCATGGTATAAAATCATGAGGACTTAGCCAAAATATTCATAAAGACTGACTCCCATAATCCAATCCACAATAGAAAATAATTCTCCAATGATAGAAACCATGATGACAATGTAAACATATGAATATGGATGGATTCAAGTGTAAGTGTGGGTAAGGAATCACCCAATGAACACACATAAACCAAATCAAAGCAATAGTGCTAAAAGTAAACAAACAAGCATACAAACAAAATAAAAAAGAAGCAAACAAAGAAGCACTCAATAGAAACTATATGAACATTGCCCCTAGAAAATAGGTGATAATCTAGCAAACAAACAAAATGGGGGAATAGAAGAAAAGGAAGGAGGTGGTCGAGCTATCTCCATATTAACTAGGCAAGTAGACGCTACTTACATAGTTCTATGGATGTAATATCCAATAAAAAATTTTAAGCTAAATGTAGTTATTCAAGGGAATGGGAATAATGTGATAATTGAAGAAAACAAATAGAATAGATGATATAGAATAATAGGAATGGTCTTGAAAAATGGCAAGTGCATGAGAGAAAAAGGCCGAAAAGGATGGGGAAACTAAATGAAAAGTGATTTTCTTGTAACTTAGTAAGGGTTCCCAAAAACCTTAAGGAAAATAAGTGGTTAATGTTTTTATTGTTTTCTAATGATTTTTCAAATGTTTCTAGAATTTTTGGAAGTATTTCAACTGGATCAAGATTGATGAGACACTAAATGTCTCAAGATCACAAAATGGTGAAAGAATTTAAACTAAGGTTACTCATAAAATGATGAGAGCATAGCTTAGGGGGTGACCAATCTAACCTCAACAAGTATCAAGTGCTACCTACATAGTCCTAGGGTAGGACCCAAGTCACTGTAGTTCTACCCTATAGTGAAGGAATCCAACTAGTGTAGCAGTCAATTCAAACAAAATAGGCACAGTTGGTAAAAAGGCAAAGTATGGCATATAAAGTGGCAAGTTGGTATGTCAAAGCTTAATAAATAAATTTTACCCATAGTTTTCCCATAGGTGTTTATAACTAGGACAAAATGACATGGATCAATGGTACTAATTTTCCTAAAGGTGGTTATAATTAGTAACAAGACTTGTGATAAGTAAGGAATAAAAAATGAAGGATACAACTACTAAAACTTCTATCACACTACTCCTAAATATGATCTCTATCTGATGTACATAAACTAACTGATGAAACTAATTAGATAACTTGATGCTAAAAATGTGTAGCACATGGAAAAAACCAAGGTCAAATGATCTAGGATTGAGAACACACTAGGCTAATAGGTCAAAAGTGAAAAGTGGATACGACTAAGAGGATGAATAATGATGATATCTGTACAAAGAAGAATAGTGATAAATTGGCATAGTTGAATCATTCCTTACCAACAATATGCCTTAGTGCTCAAGAATAATACCACTTGAGATGAGTAATATTCATCAACTCAGGAAGTTCATCTCTATCTGGTGTGGCAAGCCTGTATGCTCTTGATCCATAATATGTAGTAATGATGAAAGGCCTTATCTAGTTTGGTTTGAATTTTTCTTTATGCTATTTTTTACCCATGTATTATTTTGGTTTTATTTAAGAATAAGATCACCAAGTTAAAGTGTTATATACTTAACATGATGATTATAGTGGCCTTTGAGTTGGTTTTGATATGCCTAAATATTATTGAGTGTAGCTGTGTATTTCTCATCATGTAGGTCTAGCTCTTGTAGGAAAGCTACTTGATAGTCATGATCATCTAGGACATGTTTGAAAGAGATGCACTGTGAAGGAAATTTGACCTCAATGGGAAGGATGGCTTTATTACTATAAAAATTTTATTATGGAGTGAATCTTATGTGGGTAAGATGATTGGTAAAGTGTGTCTAAAGGGCAAGTAATATCTACAGGTGCCAATCATGATTGGCATCATTGACAATCTTTTAGAGAATATTGATAATGGTTTTGTTCGATGATTTGGATTGGCCATTACTTTGAGGGTAATATGCTATAGAAATTATTTGTGTGATGTTATATTTAGTACATAGATGGTCTACATCCTTATTCTTGAATGATCCTCCATTATTAGCTATAATGTCAGAGGGAATGAGATGGTTGAAGATGAATTTGGAAATTTGCTTGACATTCATGTGAGGGGTATAACTTCAACACAATTAGTAAAATTTTTGATGGTGGTAAGGATATGTTTATGGCTATTAGATGAAGTGGGGTTGATCTTCCTAATGAGTTCAAGTCCCTATGTAGAAAATGGCCATGGTGTCAACATCAATTTCAATGTTTTGGTTGGGGCATGGATTAGATTAGTATGCCATTGACATTTGTCACACTTATTTATATATGTAGCAGCATTGACATCCATCATGGGCTAATAATAACTAGTACACAAGATATTTTTGGATATGACTACCCAATTATAATGAGCTACACATACCCCTTTGTGAACTTAACTTAATGTTAGTGTAGACTCTACCAAAGTTAAACAATGAAGTAGATTTCCATCAAAACTGTGATAGTAAAGGGTGGATCTATGTAGAGTATAATGAGTGGAATGATGAATGAAGGCTTTGGTTTATTTTTGAGATAGGTTAGGTGATATAAATTGCTCATGAAGGTAGTTATAAAGGTCTAGATACCAGATAGAATTAGGACCAATAATGTCACAAATCATTGTAATGGTTCAAGGTTCATGAGCTAGTCGTAACAAATTCTCGATGAGAAATTGATACTCTCTAGCTTTATCTATTTGTCAAATAAGAGAGCCAATACTAGTCATCACATCTGTAGTTCTATTACTATCCCTTGGTATGTGCTCAAACTAAATGTTGGCAATTTATTTCTGAAGAGTGTCGACCATGGATTTATATGGAACCATCTTGTCATCTTTGGTTTGAAAATGATCTGTGACCTAATTGATGATTAACTGAGAATCACCATAAACTTGAAGATGAGTTATGTTCCAATGCACTACCTATCAAAGTCCTATAATAAGTGCTTCATACTTAGCCATGTTTTTTGTACAAGGAAAGCTAATTCTGAATGATTTAGGTATTAGATCCCCCTATGGTGTAATAAACAATAGGCTTGCCCTGATCTATGTGTAGTAAATGAACCATCAAAATATATCTTCCAAGGCTAATATTAAAGGGGTTTATAAATGATGTTCATTATGGATTCATTAGGAAATTAAAATATGAGTGGTTGTGTGTCTATGAGAGGTGCTTTAGCAAGTTGATCTACAAGAACTTGTCCCTTGATTACCTTCTGATTGACATACTCTATGTCAAACTCACTGAGAATCATGATTCATTTAGCCATTCTACCTTGCAAATATATTTTAGATAGTAGATACTTGAGTGGATCTACTATTGAAATAAGCATGGTCTTATTATTCAACATGTAATGGCATAGTTTCTGAGTTGTGAAGACCATGGTGAGATAAGCTTTTTCAATAGGTGCATAGTTATGTTCATATGTGACTAACATATGACTTAGGTAGTATATGACATGCTCTTTTTCATTTTCATCATCAACTAACAGATTGGATTCTTATTGGTCCCAATGTATCAGTTGGGGATAATATAATGGTAATGGGTTATAATGAATAACCAAGGTAAGGGTACAAATGGCATTGCTATCAAATAGGTTAGTTATGTCTAAGTCATCAAAGGTTAGGCTATGATCAGACTCCACTTCATTGTCAACATCATCATTACTAGTCATTGGTGATGGAGTTTTAATAGGTAATGTGGGGTCACCCCCAGGCAGTTTAAATTTAAATCCATAAGGTCTTTCATACTTAGTCATGAAAATTAGCTCGATGGTTCCTTGTTGATTTGCATAGAGGCCTCTTCCTTCATAATTTTGATGCTCCATGATCATACTAGGAATAGGATACTTTGCACTTTTAAAATAATCAGCTTGGTTGTCATCATATAACCATGATTCATCCCCTTCAAGAGGGTTGGCTTTTAGGCAAGATGTTGGTACAAATGTGATATGTCCATTATCTTTTTTCTTTTATTTCCAATGCATATGTGGGTTGAATTTAGGTTTCCCAAAGGTTTTTGGATTCTAAGAAATATTGGCAATATGAAATGTATCATTGGTCACATACTCTCTCGATCCATTATCTGAAATGGCAAAATGATTAGAAGCTTCAAGAGGTGGCATGTGAGAAAGGGATTCCAAGGTATTAGGATTTATACAATTATCCAATGAAGGATAAATAAGTATAGCCTTTCCTTTATCCTACCTGGGACTTGGATTCAATCCAAACTCATATTTATAACTTTGAAATTCAGCCTCAAGATGTTTGCATTGTTCATATGGGTGTAAATCTCTTTGAATATTCAATTCCATCCTTGAGTGGGAAAACTTGATACATTGGTGTAACGTTGATGATACTACATGAATCTCATGTAACCAAGGCCAACCTAGAAGCATGTTGTATGATAACTTAAGATTAATCACATGGAAAAGTATATCATGGGTCAAAGGCCCAATGATAACTAGCAAGCCAATGGTAAATTATGATTCTCTTTCTTAATTATCATAGGATTTGATGGTTATTGTTTCTGGATAGAGATCTACCATTATGTACCCAAAAATGTTGATGAGCTTTAGAGACATTATGTTGAGTCCTGATCCATTGTCTATAAGGACACGTTTCACTTTATGCCACTTTATATAAAATTCTATGTATAATGGGTTATTATGGAGTGGGCCAAGGGAAGACATATCACTTTGGTTAAATGTGAGTTATTTTTTTGTAAAATAGTGTGCACTTACCAAGTATAAAATAAGGTAAGTAGTGACTATTTGGTTGAAATTATGTAAACGCCTCCCTCTGTTATTGTGGATACTATACATCATGAAGAATCTCAGTGTGAACTTGTGGTATAAATTTTCCATAAAGATATAAAAGTTAGTTCATTACCTATATAATTTATAGAGATACTAGAGGAAGGGAGCCTGGGATGACCATTCATGTGCAAAAAACATAATAATTATTAGGTGAGGCATTCAACCACTATATTTAAATATTTGGGATCTTTTAGAGATCCAAACATAATAAGTAGTACCCAAAAAGATACACTTGTCAGGATTATCAAATTTGAATCTTTGGATCACTCACAATCTGATATGGAAATAGATGATGTATATGTAATGGAGGGATCCCTAGATACCACTATTTGAATGAGATCTACCATGATTATTTCCACTTCCATGGAGATGTCTTTAGATGTTTCATAGTTGTCATTGTCCAAATAAATTGAAAGAGTAGATGCATTCCAAAAATCCATTTTGAAAAAGGATTCAAACTTGGAACATATTATTATTTGGCTATGAAAGGAGAAAGAAAAGGCACAAAATCAAATTATAGAGGCTAGGAATCTCATCAATGCCTCTAGTCTTGCTCTAGTTGCACAAGTCCTTGGTGATCAAGTAATGTTCAAGAACAAAATACTCACTGCATTGTTGAATAACATAACAAAGGATTGGGTGAGTGCACATAAAATATGCACCCAAGGGTAGGCTATCCACACTAATATGGAATGCATTTATGAACTTCTAGAGGAATATGTATAGGTCTTCAATACTATTGTGTATCAGGATCAGCAAATTATAAAAGGAATGCTTTATTAAATGCAACACCTTGACAAATCCTTAGATTTTACTATACCAAATTTCATAATAGTGGATAAATTTTTATTGAATGATCAAATGGCTACTAGGGAAACATTGAATGATACATTTCAATAGTTTTTAGAAGTTAGGGATAACATGATGAAGAATATCCAAGTTAGTTAAAATGAGATAATTTGTTAAAAATTTATGAAAATTCAAGCCCACAGGATTGTAGATAGGTTGGATGATATTGTGTTAGATATCCAGCTTAAGATGTCAAATGCCAGAGACATCCTTATCATCACCAAAAAATTAGATGTTCACAATTTGATGGTCATTCAAATTCCACTATGAGTTTTGCCTACCATGGTGTTGGAAGTACTTGATAATTTGAAAATTATCAAGCCTAAACTCTCATAGGTTGAACTAGCTATTATGCATATCATAGATGAACCTAGGTTTATTCCATTATAGGATCTCTAGGAAATATTGCACAAGAGAAAGCTGGATATAAAGGTGTAGTATAGGCAACCATAACCTAGTTAGTCAAGAAAGTGTTGGATGTAGAGTAGGGCCTCATATTTTCTCTTGGGATGAAACAATATTTTAAGTCTGAGAAAGTGTTGGGTGTAGAGTATGGCCTCATAAAATCATAAGTATATAATTCATGGACACATGTACGCAGGGTATCATTTTGTTATCTATATGATCTTTTGGATGTCTTAGGCCTTATTAGCCAAGCGATAGATATAATAATGCCATGAATCTTTTATTTTTTTATGCTATAACTATTATAATGTAATATTATTTTGATGTGTGATAGAGATTAATAGACTATATCTATTATTTTTTTCCTAGGATTCTTTTACTTATTGATAGTACATATTGTTTACTCTATTTTGTTTTAGCTTGTTATATCTTGTATTATGTTGTTTATGATCCAAAATTCTTAACGCTATGTTAGTTTATCTTTATATTTGCTATGATTTATAAAATTGAAGATTGTGTAAATCCAATCATGTTATTATGATTCTTTTCCTCTTCCTACTATGCAAGTTATACTTGTAATTTTCATGTTTTGGCAAATTTCCACGAAAATATGCTAACATTTGTTCAACATTCAAAAAATTAAAATTTTATTTCAAGGTATCTCTGAGGAGATACATTGAAGGGATTTTTAATACCTTCAAGTGTACCCTAATGCATGTTTGTAAGGTATAAGGTATCTCATAAGAGAGACTTTCAAACATGAATTTGTAGTAATTTCAAAGGGTATTCTATTAGATACATTGAAAATGAACATAATTGGAATTGTCTTTCAATATATCTCTTAAAAGATAATTTGGAGGGCCTTGTAATACTTTCAATGGTTCCTTTATGCATAATACAATGCCCTTCAATGTATATTGTTGGGGATACATAGCTAGTTAATTTCCCTTTTGTTTGAATATTTCCATTTATTTTTTCATCATTTTCATGAATTAATACAATGCCCTTCAATATATATTGTTGGGGATACATATCTAGTTAATTTGCCTTTTGTTTGCATATTTCCATTTCTTTGTTGTTTGTTTCCCCTTTAATTGTTTTTATTTCTAAAAGAAAAAAGTTCCACTGGCCTGAGTTGATTTTGTTACATACCAGGTGTCTTCACCTTGTCCCTCCTTAACTTTAAACTATCTACTAATATGAAGTTATCTATCCCACTTCCGTTACAATTAATGTCCAGACACTCCATGTTTTGTGATACCCCATAAAGATCACTATAAATATATTATGAGATAATCCTAAAGCATGTGTGTCACCTTGAGAATTTATGGGCACCCAATTTTAAAAAAAATATCATGATGATCACATTTATTAGGCATTTATCTTGAAAAATATTTCATCAGGATTTTTGTTTTGGCCACTTTCCATGAAAGAAATTTGTCTATCTTCAGGACTTTGTCTATGAGTTATTGTTTTATGAAAATTGTTATTTCATTTAAACAAAATTTCTTCCAAAGTCTCTTGAAATTATATGTATCAAATATCCCTAGCTAAAATCTATAAAAGGAACTATGAGTAAAACATCGACTAAGCTAAAGATGAAATGATTGCACAACATACATATCACATAAAAGAACACTGCAAGTAGCACATGTAATATACATTACAATGGCATATTCATCTAGGAAATTTAGATTGCTAAATCCACCATCCCCTTATTTAATTAAATATTCTCTAGAGTTCATGGACATAGTGTTTGAAGCCACAATATTTAAGGACATGTACAATAACTATTCTGAATTATGGGACATCATCAATTCGGTAGATGTAATTTCATTAGGAGGTTATATGAAACTAATATATATAAAATTCATAAAGGAACTACGATATTTCAAATTTTAAAGGTTACATTTTACTACCGCTAAACTAGAGGTGATGTTATACATTTATATTATAAGGGATTTATTTTTCTTAGGAAGGATATCACAAAATGCTTTCCTTCATCACTCTAGAAATAACATAGTTGTTGCATGTATATTATGTCTCAACTTCCAAAGGTATTTATCTTTGTGCATACTTGATGCTTATTTCAACAAACATACATTAGTACAATTCAACATATAAATCTCAATCAAGATGGCAATCTCTTCATGGTTGCTTCTAGAATAAACCATTACATGGAAGGGGAAGAAACCAAAAGGAATTATTCCTATCAAAAAATTTAGAATGGGCATACACATTGGTATGTCACTCCTCAATTGACTATATAGTATGCCAAGTATCCTTTTTGTCAATTTAGAATAGGTTCCATTATTTCATATGATGCTCACCCATGATGTTATATAGGCCCTAGGTGAGATAATTAGGTTTCACCCTAGAGAGAATATAATCAACAAGAATAATCATCCTATGCCTTAAGATAATTTTTATATGATGTCCTATTTACTTGATGTAGTCATGAGAACTTGTTATAGAGACCTTGGAAAATTTTGGACTCTAACCATAGACTGTAAGAAGAATAAAATCTATCACCATTATTAGTTTATGCATATATGATGCAGGAGCATCTACAATAGTTCAAATTCTAGTGTGAAAATTCAAATTTTGGTTTTCCCTCCAAATTGTGAGATTTCAAAATTTCACCTTCAAGGTAAATGTAATTATCAAAAAGTGAAAGTAAAAAGGTGAAAAGTCATTGTTAGATTGTTGAGGAAATAAAGGGGAAATGGTTGAAAATATTTTCAACCTTAGTAAATTGTTAAAACTTTCAAACAACATATTGTTTTTCCTTAAGCCCAAATTGGGCATAGAAGTTAGGAGAGAGATTCTTCAAAAGACAAAAAAAAGAGAGAATTAATTAAGAAGAGAAGAGGAAGAGAAAAGAGAGGATGAGAGGGGTGTAGAAGTGGAGAAGGATAGAGAGGAAAAGTCCTCTCATTCAAAGGGACAGAAGATGGAATCAAGAAAGGAGAGAAGAATTAGTGAGGGAGGACCTCACTCAAGAGATGTAAAAGAATGTGAGAAGGAGAAAAGAATGTGAGAAGGAGCAGAGAATGATTTGGAAGCCATGGAACATTTATATTGAGTTTTAAGTTTCTTATTTTATCTAATAAATAATGAATGCTTTGTTTCCTATATGGTCTCTTTATGGAATTTTTGTAACAGGCCTGCATATGTGAATGTGTGTATGTATGAAAGTATGTGTGTATGATGATTCTATAAAGAAAATTGTGAAATAATGATTATTTTATATTCTGGGAAAAATATAAAAGTGGTATGATGTGATCAAGAGGTTTTAAGGAGTTTGGAATGTTGTAAAAAGCCTAAACAGGGTATTCAGGCCTGTAAAACTACAGTGCACTGTCTTAAATCAAATCCACGTGAAAATATTTGTATGGAGTCTAAAATGGTATGGAGATAAAATATATAGGTCCCTAAGGCAATTATAAACTTAAGAGTGAAGAAAATCAGGCCCTAGAAACCCTCTTGATGTCCAAAAACTCCATAGTTGAAATTCAGGCCTGTAGGTGACAATATACAGGCAAGTTAAGAAAGTTGCATGTTTTGCATGGTAGATAGGTTGATAAGGTCATATTTGATATGATAATATTAATTGGGAAGTCATTAAGGTATTTAAATTGTTGTTTATCCTCTTTAAATTCTATTGATCACACAAAAAGAGATGACAATAATGAACTATGTTGGCTGTCATAAAAATACAGTCCAAGACACTGAGTTGTTGAGTATTGGCAAGCTTAGAAGGTTGATATAACATAGAGGATGATTGGAGAAGGTGTATGGAATTAATACATACCATATAAAATTTATTTTAACCTTTGAAACAAGCTAAAACACTCCCATCAAAAATAATAAGCTCTCAGCCTGTGACTGTCATGGGAAAATTCTGAATTAGGTTCAAACCCTTAAAATGAGTTTTAAAGCTTGAAAAATCTTGAAACTTTGTAATTTTACCCTTGATGATGTTAAAAAAAATTTGGAAGTGGTTTCAAGGTGCTACAGTATAGACAAGTATGGAAAAGAATAATTGCCAAGTGGATCCTAGGTGTATGTGAAGGAAAGAGCATAGGCCAATATAGGAAAAGTGAATTTCTCCAAAGACGTGCCCTAAAAAATGATTTATTCACATGTGATAAGGTAATGGGTATCTTTAATCATGCTTGTTTTTTTTATAAAGTCCATACTTTACTCTGGACAAGGTGTTTTGCACACAAGGAGGGCTAATTAGAATAGGGCATAAAGAAGGAAGTACAATTCCGTACAAAACAACCTTAGGAGATTTTTCAGTATGTTATAGAAGAGCTTAATGGGTATCTATAAATTGTTTTACTTTCATGATTTAGCTAACCTATAAAAATTTATGGCCAATAAATAGATAAAATAGGGCTACAAGGAATGAATGATCTAGATAGGTCTGTATCAGTTTGTTGATGAATATAGAGCTGTGTAAGATTAGTTTTCATCATTTAATATCAGAGATTGAAGCTCTTTGGAATTGGTAACTTATTGTTGGTTATGATTTCTAATGAATTGTTACAGGATTTGGCAAGAGGATCAGCATGACAAAGCATTAGGAGTCCCTGGGGAGAAGAGGTATGAATAATTATACTATTTGATTTGAGTTATTTTGTTGAGAAGAAATAAATTGGAGTTTCAGGTTCAAGGCAGCCAATGCATTGAGGATTAAGAAGAGAAGAAGCCAAGGAAGGCTTAGTGAAGATCCAAGAAGAAGCTTGGATAGTTTGCCAAAAGACTGAGGTGAAATAGACTTAGGTGAGGTAAAGGATGGAGTTTGAAGATTAGAGGAGCTCTAGAAGAAGATAAAGTGAATTCTCAAGAGGAAGATCCAAATCAAGGTAAGCTTGGATTTATGATTTGTATTTGATGAAGTGTTGTATAAAGAGTTGCTGCAAGATTGAGAGAAGGATCAAAAGACTAGGATGCAAAAGGCCTGGGTGAGATCAAGGAGATTGTCAAAAGACCAGTTAAGGAGAAAAGGCTTGGGTGAGACAAGGGATCAAGAGACAAAGGTGTAAAATACTTGGGTGAAGATCTCAGAGATGGAAGTGTTGTTGAAGGCACTACAGAGCAACAATGTATATGAGGGCACTAAGAAGAAAGCAGGCATCAAAGGTATGAACAGTTTTGTAATTGATAAAGAGATTGCTAAGTTGAAGAGAGAGTTAGTTAAGATTAAATATGAATATGATTATTGGATTTAGATGGATAAGCAAGCATGGGTATGGCCAATGAGGAAGAGGATGAATTGACCAATAAATCTCCTAGTGAAAAGGAGAAGAAGGCAAAATGAGATTGCCATGAAGAGAGAAGCCCATAGAGGCTTGAAGAAGGTAAGAAGGTTTCCAAGTGAGCAGCAAGAGGAAGAAGTTGTGAAGAAGGTTCTCATTGAGGAGAACAAGAGAGAAGAAAGAACAGATGAAGTGCCAGGAAGAGCACTTGAAAAGATGAGAGTGTTGATGAAGAAGACACTCATGGAGACATTATGGTCTCTTGTTTTTATATTTAATGATGTTTTTGCATGGGTAATTTCAGTTATGAGCAGCCTTATGAAGGTCAAGAGAAGGGCATTGAAGAGTGAAGAGATTGGTGTAAGAGAAGACACCAAGTGCACAAGTTAATGTGCAAAAAAGAGAAGAGAGTTTGCTGCTATTGATAAAGAAGAAGAGATGCATTGGTTAATGCATAAGGAAGGTGTTGATGATTCCATACAAGCAAGAGAAGAGATGGAAGATGAAGCTAAATTCAATGATACCATTTAAGGCCAAGAAGAAGAAAGAGAGAAGCCAAGCATAAAGAAAGAAGAAAGCACAGATAATCAAGAAGTTATGCAAGTCAAAGAATTAATGGAGCAGCCCATTAAGGAGGTAAAGGTGAGTTCAAAAATTTATTTGTCTTATAAGCATGAAATTGTTGATATTCATGTTAGAGAAGCAAAGAGAAAGGTGAAGTTTCCAATTAACCATGGACATGTGATGCCTAAATTGTGGATGAAGCAAACTCCCAAGCAAGAGGAGGTGCTGGTACAAGAGCAAGGATGCAAGATGCCTACATGGCTTGAGAAGAGAAATGGTAAGAAGGAGAAACAAGTATGGGTGCCTAAGAAGGAAAAGAGAAAAGATGTGAGTATTGAGACAACAACACAAAGAAGTCAATGGAAGAGGATTGAAGGTGATTCCAGCAGCCAAGAGAATTAAGGAGAGATGGTGAGTATGGAAGAACCATTCCATGAAGATAGGACGCTTGAGAGGTATACCAAAGAGGTAAAAGGTAAACAATTGGTTTATGATGATGTGTTTGAATTATTTAATGATCCTTTCATGAGAAATGAGGAATGGAAAATGTCTATGAAAACTAATTTACAGCAAGGAGAGAGTTCCAAATGGATGGATGATGAGGAAAGGGAAGATTATGCAGCAAAGCAATCAAGATGGCTTAAAGCAGAGATTGAAGAAAGCAAGGAGACACAAGGTAAGGGTGTTTCAATTGTATTTTATGAGTTTATTGATGAAGAAGTTGATTTATGTGAAGACAAGCTAAGAAAAGATGAGATAAGAGATAAAGGGCAAGTAATCCTTGTGTGTGATCAGCCCAAGTTTGATGAAGAGAATAGTGAGATCGATGAGATCTCACTAAAGGAAGAGTTGAAGATGTTGGAGGAGATGTTTGATAATTAAAGAGAGATGAAGGAATGTACAAGCCATGGTGAAGGTAGCATTGGGAAGAGTGAAACAAGAAAAGATCAAATCAAAGAGGTCAAAACAAATTTGATTGAGGAACAAGATCAAGAATGTGAAGACAGCCAAGAGGCTTCATGGCCTAAATATTTTGATTCTAAGGTGGCTTTGAATGTTTTGTATGTAGGTATGAAGGTTGCTGAAGTGAATGGCATACATGAGTCATTGAAGAATCTCATGAACCAAAAATAAGAAGAAGATCTACAAGATATGTATGAAGATGAAGAAGCATGGAAGCGGGATATGGCAGCTGAGAAAGAGATGAGGAGAAGAACATACCAGAAGAGGAAGAAAAGCAAGATGAAGGACAAAGAATATCAAAGACAAACAGCGGTATTGGCATTGACAACAAGACCTTGGGATCTAGGTATACAAGTGAATACTAAAGTGAGGAGGAAGCATGACATTTGAACTAAGGTTCAAATCTTTTCTAGAGGGAGAGTATGATGCAGGAGCATCTACAATAGTTCAAATTATAGTGTGAAAATTCAAATTTTGGTTTTCCCTCCAAATTGTGAGATTTCAAAATTTCACCTTCAAGGTAAATGTAATTATCAAAAAGTGAAAGTAAAAAGGTGAAAAGTGATTGTTATATTGTTGAGGAAATAAAGGGGAAATGGTTTAAACTATTTTCAACCTTAGTAAATTGTTAAAACTTTCAAACAGCATATTGTTTTGCCTTAAGCCCAAATGGGGCGTAGAAGTTAGGAGAGAGATGATTGAAAAGACAAAAAAAAGAGAGAATTAATTAGGAAGAGAAGAGGAATAGAAGAAGAGAGTATGAGAGGGGTGTAGAAGTGGAGAAGGACAGAGAGGAAAAGTCCTCTCATTCAAAGGGTTAGAAGATGGAATGAAGAAAGGAGAGAAGAATTAGTGAGGGAGGACCTCACTCAAGAGATGTAAAAGAATGTGAGAAGGAGAAAATAATTTGAGAAGGAGCAGAGAATTCTTTGGAATCCATGGAACATTGATATTTAATTGTAATTTTCTTATTTTATCTAATAAATAATGAATTCTTTGTTTCCTATATGGTCTCTTTATGGAATTTTGGTAACAGGCCTGCATATGTGAATGTGTGTATGTATGAAAGTATGTGTGTATGATGATTCTATAAAGAAAATTATGAAATACTGATTAATTTATATGTTGGGAACAATATAAAGGTGTTATTATGTGATCAATATGTTTTAAGAAGTTTGGAATGTTGTAAAAAGCCTAAACAGGCCTAAACAGGGTATTCAGGCCTATAAAACTACAACCCACTGTCTTAAATCAAATCCACATGAAAATGTTTGTATGGAGTCTAAAATGGTATGGAGATAATATATATATGTCCCTAAGGCAATTATAAACTTAAGAGTGAAGAAAATCAGGCCCTAGAAACCCTCTTGATGTCCAAAAACTCCATAGTTGAAATTCAGGCCTGTAGGTGACAATATACAGGCAAGTTAAGAAAGTTGCATGTTTTGCATGGTAGATGGGTTGATAAGGTCATATTTGATATTATAATATGAATTGGGAAGTAATTAAAGTATTTACATGGTTTTTTATCCTCTTTAAAGTATATTGATCACACAAAAAGAGATGACAATAATGAACTCTGTTGGCTGTCATAAAAATACAGTCCAAGACACTGAGTTGTTGAGTATTGGCAAGATTATAAGGTTTATATAACATATATTATGATTGTATAAGGTGTAGGGAACTAATAAATACCATATAAAATTTATTTTAACCTTTGAAACAAGCTAAAACACTCCCATCAAAAATAATTAGCTCTCGGCCTGTGACTGTCATGGGAAAATTCTGAATTAGGTTCAAACCCTTAAAATGCGTTTTAAAGCTTGAAAACTCTTGAAAAAATTTAATTTGACCCTTTATGATCTTATAAAACTGTTTTAAGTGGTTTCAAGGTGCTAAAGTATGGAGAAGTACGGAAAAGAACAATTGCCAAGTGGATCCTAGGTGTATGTGAAGGAAAGAGCATTGGCCAATATAGGAAAAGTGAATTTCTCCAAAGAAGTGCCATAAAAAATGATTTATTCACATGTAAGAAGGTAATGGGTATCTTTAATGATGCTTTATTTTCTTATAAAGTCCATACTTTACTCTAGAGAAGGTGTTTTGCACACAAGGAGGGTTAATTAGAACAGGGCATAAAGAAGGAAGTACAATTCCGTACAAAGCAACATCAGGATATTTTTTAGTATGTTATATAAGAGCTTAATGGGTATCTATAAATGGTTTTAATTTCATGATTTAGCTAACCTATAAAAATTTATGGCCAATAAACAGGGAAAATAGGGCTACAAGGAATGAATGATCTAGATAGGTCTGTATCAGTTTGTTGATGAATATAGAGCTGTGTAAGATCAATTTTCATCAATATATAAACCTATAAAAAGAATATGGTTATGATATTTAAAGACATATATCCATAGGTTTAGCAAGCCATTCGTGGCTCACCCACACCCAAGATTAGGAAAAATATTGCAAAGAACTTGGTAGGAAAAGGGGATTATTTCCTTTACCCTAATTTCACACTAATCATAATTTGGGGGAACAAAGTTAATCCTTTCTGTGTTCCAAATTTTGTATTAGATAAGATAATTGAATAATAAATTGCGTTTAAAATATGGTGTAGTATTGAAGAGGATTTGTCAAATTAGAAGAAAGCCTTGTATTTTGGTTACTTTGTAACAATTGAAAGAATCATTTATACCATGAGGAATCATTTTTTTAGAGGTGGGTAGAAAGCATAAGAGTGATCCTTTTGCCATGATTCCATATAGAGATTGATATTCACATGGGGAGATTCAAAAGCATATACAATGATTCAACATCTCTTACAACCATGTTCCCTATCCATATGATTATTATTTTTTTAATGTAAAGTCTGATGAGGATGTTTTAGAGAGAGCCAAGTTCATTGAACTGAAGGAAGATCATTGTGAATGATCCAAGATGACCCTACAATCACTTATATAGAATTAGATAATAGGAAATATGTATACAAGGAATGGGAACATTTTGACTGCTGAAGAGGATAGATCAAGGAACAATCCAAAAACCAAGAAACTTCCTCTTCCCAAGGACTCCATTTGAAACTAAAGTTCAAATTCATGAAGAGAGAGCATGGGTTTCTTGAACCAAGAATGAGCAAGGGAGCATAGGTAGGGGATCCCATCAATTTGGATTATGATGAAGAATATCAAACATAAGAATAGCTGACTAAGAGCACCATTCAAGTATCTACTACTATTACCCATGTATAGATTACTTCATATATTGGGATAATGTCATGTCTTTTTCGTGGACATTGACAGACTTGATGGTTAGCCTATTATATGACCTTTGTAGGCTAATAGGATGGATAGAGAGTCATAATGGAGCTTGGCTTGACTTTGATTCACAGAATTTCTACATTTGGTTTTCATTCAGGTTATTTTAGATGCATTGGCACTAAGCTCCTACTTTTTAGGGATATTTGATATGCAGCAGAGCACCTTTATTTTGGTATGGTCATGTGCGGAATCACTCCTTGATTCACCTGCTTCGATTGGTTTGAGGATCCGACATATATTGAGGGAGATATTAATATTTGATTGATTTAATCAAATATTAATTATTTGGTCTCATTAATTATTAATTATTTGGTCTAATTTTAAATTAGAAACCCTAATGCTAATTTAAGAAAAACCCTAATTAGGGCAAGCATATCTTTTGAGGGTATAAGGGTTTCACATGGAGGCCATTATTGATTATGTATAGATTATTGATTATTGAAAATTGAAGAAATTCTTCTGTGAAGACTGAGCCAAGGGTTCTAGGGTTCCATTGCAGTGGAGAATGTCAACTCTTCATTGTGTGTGATTTAGAGGCTGTGAAATATCAGCTGATTTATTGCCAGATTGAGAGATAGCTTCATCCAAAAGTTATCACAGAGGTATAGATTTGAGAGATAGCTTCATCCAGAAGTTATCACAGAATTTCAGGTTTGAGAGATAACTTCACACAGAAGTTATTATAGATATTCCAGGTATTTTTTATTTAGTTTTTGATCCAATAAGTTATACAGATATAGATCTGTTGTGTTAGAATCATATATTCTTGAGATCAGGTTGTTCAGCTATCAGGGGTTAAGAACAGACAGGTTGGCAGCCGTACTAAGTCCGTACAGGTCCGTATAGATTTGCTCAGGCACCAACCTCGGTAGACAAATAGCTTCCAGTGACCGACATCAGTCGACTGAAGACCGACATCGACAGAAATCCGACTGACAGTGACCGATGTCGACGAGATATCGATCGACGACGGCGTCTGTATGTCGACACAGAAAAGCAGAGACCTTCCAGAATCCATATTTCACTTCCATATTAGCAAAAGCCAGGGTTTTAAGACCAGATTTTCATATTCTTTTATTTGTATAACAGAGACTCAATTGTGTAATCGTCTAGAAGAACAAGTGATGAGATCTTTGATTTGCTATTGAGATATTATATTGTGATTTGTTTATGCATATGTGAATCTATTCTACAAAATTGTATCTTGTTCAGAGCTTTATGTGTTTATATATTCCCTGTTTGAATGGGGATATTATAGTTGTTCAGAGATTTGGTAGGAGAAAAAAGAGCCCCTAAGTAAGGGACATCACAGTGGTATCAAAACTTTTGTGCAGATAAAAGAGCCCCTAAGTAAGGGACATCACAGATAAAAACATCAAAAGTAGTTGTGTCAACATCACAAGGTCCATCTACACAAATAAAGACCCCAATAGATCATAAGGGGAAGCCAAAGACCCTTATAGGTAGTCATAAATTGAAAACAATATAAGGCTTGCCTACTACATTATAATAAGAGGAGAGGGTTATAATCAAGGACATTGAGGATGATTTTGATGAGGAAGTAGAGTTGGAAGTAGCTAAGGCCATGAGCCTCTATACATGACCCATTGTTTTCCCTAAAAATGTAACTCATTTTTGGGATAACCTACGAACTACTTTGGTTCAACAGACCAAAATCCTCTCTCCCCTTTTCAAAAGTTGTTCTGAGCATTCAAGTTATTCATTTTTCAAAGCTTTCCTAGAAATCTATGGACTCAACATGCTTGAAATTATAAATTTCAATAGGTTCAAAGGCTTCTATAGGCAAGTTCAATAAAATGAACAAGTTTCTAACACTTAGTCATTTTCAGGATTGGTTCAATGACTTGGTTCAATCAAAAATGCCCATCGGCAAGCTTCTAAACAAAGGCTTGAACCATTGAACTGTTGAACCTTGAACCATTTTAGTTCATTAGTTCAATGGGTTCAATGAAAAAATGGTTCAATGCATTTGGTTTAAAGGATCAAAAGGATGTAGCCAAATAAAAAGATTGAACCGATTGAACCATTGAACCAAAGTTGGTTCAATCAATTAGTTCAATTGGCAGGGTCAAGGGGCTACCCCAAAGCCAAAGGAACAAGTGCCCTTGTGGAGGGCAGTGAGCAGAAGTGAACAAAGTTGGAAATCCCTCAGGAAAGTGACTAATTAAAAGAGACCAAAATAATTCCTTTGGGAATATTTTCCTCAAAAAAATGGTTAAGGCAAAATTCCTTCGAACATTTTGTCTGAAGGAATTCACTCAGGAAAAAAACCCAAAGAAATTGAAAGGAATAAATGGCTAGGTAACAGAAGCTTTCTTTCTAACATTTTGTGGAAAGGAATTCAGTCTAAAGGAATTCCTTTGGACTTTTTGTCTGAAGGAAAACCCTGTTGAAGAAGCAAGAACCCGTTGGGGAAGTTAAAGCATGAAGGCTGCCTAAAAAATCTTGAAGGGTAGGTACCCTTGCAAGGGGCACTTGATGATAGAGAAAGGACCGTTTGAAAAGCTCGAATAGAAACCTTCCCTTTGGGGCATCCCAAGGACTGAATGAAGACATATAAAAGAGCCTTTGAAGACTTAGACAAAGAAAGATAAAGGAAGCAATGATTGAATAGGATAAAGCATGAACCAATGAACCGATTGAACCTTGAACCGAAAGAGTTCAAAGTTAAATGGTTCATAGGTTTAAAGGTTTAAAGGTGGCCTCAGTCAAGGAAAAAAGCAACAAACAGGTGGTTCAATAGATGGTTCAACCAAGGAGCAGGAAAATGATTAAACTAGGAAGTGATGGAACAAAAGAGATAGAATGAAATGATGAACCAATAAACCAATGAACTTTCATAGGTTCACAGGTTTAAGGTTCAACATGGTTTAAGTAGCTGGGGACCATTGATGGTCCCGCGTATGTCAAATTTAAAGTGAGGGAATATCTATTGAAATTCAAGTAGAGCACAAAACTTAAAGGAAGAACCAAGTGACTAGCTGAAAAGAGAGCCCAAAGTCTCAAATTGCTATAGGGGAGAGAGGAACAAGACCAAAAGGATCAAAAATATCTTAAAAAGAGTCATTTCTAGTAGGTGAAATAGTGGATCAAGTAGACTTCTAAGTGCACCAAATTAAGGATGCAAGCCTATTTTTATTCCATGAAGTAATGGAAAATTGGATAGCTATGCAAACATTAGGAAAAAGACCAGATAGTCCATACTAAGAAGAGACATATTAGAGGAATGGACACACCATAGTTATGGCAATGCATTGTTCCCAGCATGGTCCCTTTAGACAAAACTGAAGGTGCATTGAAGGCATTGAGTACAGCATGGGTCATCCCATGGGAAAGAATGCCAAGCCTTGTGTGGTTGCTATAAGATTTTAATTTCTCTCATTAGTAAAAGAGACTTTTCATTTTATAGAAGTGAAACTCTGCCGAATTGAAAGAACACTGAGACTTTGAGCTCAGGTTATTTGTTCATATCATTTTATCTGAATGAGAAAGCAATTTATTTGCAAACTTTGTGTTCTCATAGATTGTATCATTTTAGGATATTTTTCTTATGTCTATCTTCTAAATGTGTTCTTGTTTATTTAATTTGGAAAGCAGAACTAGTGAAAGTAATTAGGAAGGTGTCCTGAAACCAATTATGGGGAAGACTTTGTGATTTCATAACTATTTTTAGTGTGTGTTTTTCTTTTCTTTCTATGTTGAGGATTATGGGATGAATTTTTTCCCCCATTATCCTTTATGTTATAATCTTTGTTAAATTGAGGTGGAAAATTTGTGTTCTATGTCATCCTATTGGTTACTGCACCTATGTTACTAGTTTCTTGTCACTACCTCAAATAACTCCTATTATTTCCTACTAGAACACTTTTGAAAGAAGAGAAGTGCCTTTAGTATTTCCACTAGGATTTTGTCCTTTATTTGTTAACATCATCTATGAAAGAAGAGAGATGGATGGTGTATTCTACCTCTGAGTGTTACTTTCTACTTATTTATAAAGTATATAACTCTTACGTATTTATAAGGAACCTCCCCTTGATGAGAGGAGAGATTTGTCCACCTCTGATGTAGTAAACCTAAACACTAGGCCGACCAATATCCTTTGATTTGGATGATAAGACCTATTTTGTTCAATCAAACAACTGACTGACAAAATATTCACCCAACAGTTTTTGGTGACTCCGCTACGGACAATAATTTTGTGCAATTTGGAACCTCAAGTTTTAGATTGAAACATCACTTGTGTCTTACCCATTAACATTATAACCTTATCTGTGTATTTTTATATGGAAGAATGAACTACTCTAGTGCTTTCCCATTGTTAATTTTTCCTCCCCAGCCTCACGTAATAGTTTTTGGTGACTTCGTTGGGGATGAACATTCAATCTGAAGCCTCAAGTTTTAGATTAAAGTGGTCCCTACCTTTATTCATTATAGAATCTGGCAACTCTATTTTGTGTCCTACCCATTATAATTATAGCCTTACCATCTTCTTCCATCTCCATTATATTATCTGGTTTGCAAAACTAGAGCCATTGGGATAGAATGCACAGTTTGAAGCCTCAAGCTTCAAGCTGAAGTAGGGCAAGTTCTTTCCCATTTTTGATCTACAATCTAGAAGCTCCACACTATACAAGAAGCCAAAAATATCAAGGTGTTGTTGACCCTATTTTTGAGTTGGTGCAACAGATCAATTTTGATTTGTTTCCTCCACAACCTCGCATTCAACGAACTAAGAGTCTTTCTCCTACTAGGTCACCAACACAAGGCAGGGCTTCTTTTTCTGCTATTAGCAGAGCTTTACCTATCGACACGCCACCTAGATTTTTTATCCCTCTTTTTCATAATCCGATCATGGTAATTCAAGGCCCCTAGAGTAACTCTTTTGGCCCACTCAACCTCACTCCACCTCTACATGAACTCCTACACAACTCAAGAAATAATTTTACCAAATTTTTTAGTGATGGAATAGTTCATCCTGATGAAAACATTAGCCTTTAGCATATCCTATGGCATAATAGGAGTGGAATTTGAAGATGTGGTAGTTAGGATTTTCATAGAAACACTACAAGGTGCTGATACAGATTGATTTTACCATCTGTAGGCTCGATCAGTGACTGACTGGGACACACTCAAAGCCAAATTCAAAGCAAGGTTCGAGCCTATAGAAGATGCACGTGCCTTGTTGGCCCATCTCACATAGATGAAGGAGCCTCATGAACTTATGAGGGATTTCATAGAAAAATTTTACAAGCTAAGAAACAAGATTCCTACCATTGCTCAGCCAACACCTGAGAATCTCAAATGTTTCTTCATCAACTCACAACTGCCTAAAGTGAAATTTCTATTGAGACATGCTAGCCACATACACCTTGAGGCTACTCAAGACTTGGCTACTGAGTTGGAAGATGACCTTATCTTGATAGGAAAGATAAGTATAGATATTAATAGAGGTAAATCCTCTTCATCCTCTGAATACTCACCTACAGGTAGCACTGATCAAATGGTGCAAAAGTTGAGAAATGAAATGCTAGCATTGGAAAAGCAAGTGGCCCAAGGTATGTTTGCTCTTCCTAATTAGTATATGCTAAGGAGGGCATTTCAGAATTAGGCATAGAAAGGAAATGCTACCAGAAATCAAGGATAGCTAAATCACCTTCCTCCTCCATAGAGGAACCTTACCCTTGAAGCACCTCCAGCCAACTCAATAGTTGGATATCTAAAAACTGAACATGATTTCTCTTTCCAACTTGAGTTTGATCAAGAAAATAATGTTGATCTCTTCATATAGGGTCAAGAAGAGTCAGTGGTGACTCCCATAATAGTTTCTTGAATTACTAGGATGAACCCAAAAGTAAAGGTGAAGTAGTCGAGGGATCATATGCAGTGTTCACCTAGTCCAGGAACTAGTCAGCCCAGCAAGCTGATAAAGAAAAGATAGAGGAGTGACCTCAACAAGTAATTTCAATTTCTAAATGGGGGTCCACTCTTCCTTTCCAGCCAAAGGACCCAGTGATTGCAAGAAAGGTAAGTACCAAAAATACCCCTACACCTTCTACGTCAAATTCGCAGTCCAATCCTCCCCCTTCTAAAAATCAAAAGGATGAATTCCCATCCTTTGCTCCTAGCTCATTCTAGGCATTAGACATAATTTACCACATAAAGAAAACCAAAATTCAAATTTTTGAATTTGAGTTCCTACAGTACAATCCTGAGCAATTGGACAAGTTGGTTCAATATGTGAAAAACCAAACCACCCCTATAAGATAAGAAGATAAGAAAACGACTCATGATCCCTCAAGGAACATGTCTATCCCAAACAACCTTGTCATTACTCCTCTTGTTTACCCTAGGAAAATAGAGCCTTTCTATGTTTTCCTATTGATCAACAGTTACAAGTTAAGCAACTGCATAATTGACTTTCAGGCTTCAAACAATGTCATGCCTGCCAAAGTGGTAGAATCCCTTGGCCTTACACTAACCAAAACATTTGGTAGGTGCTTCTCCATGGAAAAAAAACAAGTACCACTACTAGAGAAAATTAAGGACAACTAATTTGCATTTGTAGCCTTTCCAGACAAAATAATCAAGATGACTATCTTGGTGGGTGACATCCCAGCTTCATATGGCATCCTTCTTGGCTGAAATTTCTAAAAGGATGTTGGTGGTGAACTAAGCACGGACTTGTCTGAGGTGAGGATCCCAGTCAAAGGTGTTATGAAGATATTTCCTCCTAAAAGGGAAGCAAAATATGTGGTCACTCAATCATCAACACCTGAAGCTCAAATTTTGTTTGAGTCTTCAGTCATGGGTAACTACTTTTTATCCATAGATGAATTCCATGAAATGCCTATTGAAAATCTTGAAGGTGACAACCTGAAGATTAGTTTAGCTAGAACAACAGAAGAATTGGTATAATGTAATGCAAGTATGAAAGAATCTCCTCCTCTAAATGAAGAAGAATCCAAAGAAAAATTAGTATCAAATAAGGTATGGATTCTTGAATTTGATGGCAAATACTCCTCCACTGGTTCTGGAGATGGAGTTGTGTTGATATCTCCTCAAGGAGATATTTTTCCTTCATCCTACAAGTTGTAGTTCAACAACACTAATAATACAACTGAGTATGAATCTCTATTGCTTGGATTGAAGGCTGCTTAAGACTAAGGCATCAAACTCCTTCATGCCAAAGTAGATGCTAAATTAGTTGTTTGTCAGGTAAAGAACCTGTATCAAACTAAGAATGAAAATTTACATCACTACCACAATCTAGTCTGGGACCAAATTGAAAGCTTTGATGCTTTCAGCATCTCTACCATTCCTAGAGAATTCAATGACCAAGTTGATGCACTGGCTATTTCAACTACTCTCTTTGTCCCTCACCCAAACTTCAAAAGAGATAAGTACACTATTATGATGGTATTTAGACCAAGTGTATTTGATAATGCCATTCATTGGCAAGTTTTTAACAATGACAACCAAATCATTGCCTTTCTAGAGTAAAAAGACAACTTTAAACGGCTACATTTTGAAGGTAGTGAACCTCATAAGTGTTAACCAGATCCTAAATCAAATATAGATGTAGATGAGGAGTTCCTACAACTTAAAGGGAATAAGATTTCCAAAGACCTGGTTTCCCTTGAGAAACTATTTGACAAACATGACAAATTCATCAAACAACAACAAATACATTCAAGCTCCTCTCAGGAGTTTGATCAAGTAAATCTAGATACCAAGGATGATCCTAAGATGGTGAACATTGGGAAATGCTGCACTCTTAAGGAGAAATTCAAGTTCACTACTCTACTCCATTAGTACATAGAAGTCTTAGCATACTCCTATGATGACCTGAAGTCACTTAGGCCTGATGAAATTTGACATGACATTCCTCTCAAGGCTGATTCAACACCCTAAAAGCAAAAGTCCAGGCAGTATAATCTAAAAATATCAGGTACCATTTTTTCTAAGATATAAAAAATGCTAAATGCCAGGATAATCTTCCCAATCTATCATTCCACATGGATTGAAAATATAGTGCCTGTAAGGAAGAAGAATGGAGAAATTCACCTCTATGTGGATTTTATAAATTTGAATCAATCATCCTTGAAGGATAACTATCATTTGCCAATCATGGATCAAGTGCTTCAAAAAGTGACAAGTTCAGAGATGTTATCAATGCTAGATGGATTCTCAGGATATAATCAGGTTGAAGTTGGTGAGGCAGACAAGCATAAGACTGCTTTCACCACACCTTGGGGCATGTTTACATATAAAAGGATGCCTTTTGGCTTGATAAATGCTGACACCACCTTCTAAAGAGCAATGGACCTTACCTTCAAGGATGAGATGGGTAAGTTCATCATAGTTTATCTTGATGACTTGATCATCTTTTCTAAGCATCGCCCAAATCATGTGCACCATTTGCAACAAGTGTTGGAACGTTGCTGCCAAACTGGCATTTCCTTAAACCCCAAGAAGTTAATTCTTGGATTAATAAAGGGGAATCTTTTCAGACACATCATGTCCAAAGGAGACATAAATATTGACTTAAACAAACTCAAGTCTATCCAAGATCTTACCTTACACACAAGTAAGATTGTTGTTCACTCTTTCTTTGGAAAAGTGAATTTCTTATGGAGGTTCATCCCCGAGTTTGCTGACAAGACTAGGCACATTGTAAACATGATAAAAGGAAAGGCCACCTTCAGCTGGACTGAAGAAAGCAAGTTAGAATTTGGGATATCAATATTTCCATTTCCCATGCCCCAATTTTGGTTTGTATAGACTATAACAAAGAGCTCACCATATACAGTTATGCTTCAAAACACACACTTTTAGCAATTATAGTTCAATAGAATAAAAAAGGTATGGAATCTCCCATTTCCTTCATGAGTTATCCTCTCAAAGCTCATAAGATGAAGTACTTGAACATAGAAAAGCATGCTTATGTAATGGTGAATGTAGTGAAGCATTTTTGATTTTACATATTAAATTCACACACTACTGCCTTGGTTCCTGACACCATGATCAAATCCATACTAACTCAGCAAGAGTTTAAGACAAAAAGAGGTAATTGAGTTGCAAAGATCTAGGAGTTTGATCTAGTCATCAAGCCAACAAAGCTAGTATGGGTAAAAGGCTTATGCTAATTGATTGTTGACAATATACCAGAAAAAGCAAGGCATAAATAAGTAGAGGTCGAAGACACACCAACGATCCTCTTTGTCTCCACCATGGATGAGTGGTATTCAGGTATTGCTCATTTCCTTACTTATGGTGAGTGTCCTACTCACCTATCTTATAAAGAAAGGAGAACTATCAAGTTTAAAGATGTTAATTTTGTCCTCTGGGACAATGGAATGTATAAGAGGAGACTTGATGATGTGTTCCTTGGCTGGGTGGACAAGGAGTAGCAGAGCCAACTTTTGAAATCCTTTCACAATCTAGCCTATGGATGACATTTTTTTTATCTTATGACTACCCAAAAAAATTTATGAGCCAGTTATTATTGGCCAACACTCTTTCAAGATGCATACAAGTGGTTTAGGAAATGTGAACTATGCCTAAAGTTTGTCAGAAGACCCAAGTTAGCTGCCCTGCCTCTCAAGCTAGTGGTCATAGAGGAGCCATTCCAGCAATGGGGAATTGATTTTATTAGAGCTGTAAACCCATCTTCAAGTACTGGACATGATTATGTCTTCACAATAATGGATTACTTCACCAAGTGGGTGGAAGCTATTCCAACAAAACATGCTACTTTAGAATTAGTATTTAATTTTCTCAAAGAGAACATCATTTCCAGGTTTCGGGTACCAACGAAGATTGTCACTAACAATGCAGCTTGTTTCACTTCTCAAGAAATTACTCAATTCTATTTCTACTATGGGATTACACTCTCCCACTCTTCTGATTACTTTCCACAAGGGAATGGACAAGCTAAATCAAGCAATAACAACCTGGTGACTATCATCAAAAATTTGATGGATGACAATTAAAGGACATGGCATAAAGCACTGGTTGATGCTCTATGGGCAGATAGAATTACACCAAAGGGAGAAATTGGTATGTCTCCTTTCCAAATTATTTATGGTATCAATGTTGAGATACCAATCACCTTAGAATTGCTAGCATTGAAATTGGCTAAGGCAATTGAAGATCAAACATATGAAAGATCCCTTGATAAGAAGATCATGTGCCTGACTGAGCTAGATGAGCAGAGAACTGCAGTAGTGGACTAAATTGCTGCCCATCAAATTCTAGTGAAGAAAGTCTTTGAACAGAAAGTAAAGAACTATGATTTTTGGGTTGGAGATCAAGTCCTACTATGGGACAAAAGGAGAGAGCCAAAGGGGATGCATGGAAAGTTTTATTCTCTTTGGAGAGGCCCATTTATTATTCATCAGCTCAATAGTGAGAATAACTTCCTATTGAAATATCAAGATGGCATGCTCTTTACTCTACCTCATAATGGGTTACATTTGAAGCACCTTAGTCCCTAAAGTGTCAGATAAGTTCCCCTGTACATATGTATATCTATATAGTCTTTGTTTTTGCTTTGTTTTGTTCATTTTCATTTTTCGGAGCCTTTCTTTTTGGGTAGCATGACTCCATAGCCCAATGGCATTCTTCAAGGCACTAGAGATTCTAGTTTCTACTCCCCTTAGATGTTCCAAGTTTTCAATTGAAGGAAGTTCCCCAAATGGAGGCAGTTATTGTCGCCAAAAATTTCACTCATTTTTGGGACAACCTATGAACTATTTTGGTTCAATATACCAAAATCCTCTCTCCCCTTTTCAAAAGTTGTTCTGAGCATTCAAGTTCATTTTTCAAAACTTTCCCAAAAATCTATGGACTCAACATGCTTGAAATTAGTAGGTTCAACAAGTTCAAAGGCTTCTGCAGGTGAGTTCAATTAAAAGAACAAGTTTCCAACACTTATTCATTTTCCGGATTGGTTCAATGACTTGGTTCAATAAAAAATGTCCATAGGCAAGCTTCTAAACAAAGGCTTGAACCTTTTAACCGTTGAATTTTGAATAATTTTGGTTCATCGGTTCAATGGGTTCAATGAAAAAATGATTCAATGCATTTGGTTCAAAGGATCAAAAGAACATAGCCAAATAAAAAGATTGAACTGATTGAACCATTGAACCAAAGTTGGTTCAATCGGTACGTTCAAGGGGCTACCCCAAAGCCAAAGGAACAAGTGCCCTTGTGGAGGGTAGTGAGCAAAAGCGAACAAAGTTGGAAATTCCTCAGGAAAGTGGCTAAGTAAAGGAGACTGAAAGAATTCCTTCAGGAAGATTTTTCTCAAAAAAATGGTTAAGGAAAAATTCCTTCAGACATTTTTTCCAAAGGAATTCACTCGAGAAGAAAGCTCAAAGAAATTGAAAGGAACAAATGGCTAAGTAACAGAAGCTTTCTTTCAAACATTTTGTCTGAAGGAAAAGCTCGCTAAAGAAGTAATAACCCATCGAGAAAGTTAAAGTATGAAGGCTACCTAAAAAATCTTGAAGGGTAGGTACACTTGTAGGGGGCACTTGACGATACAGAAAGGACCATTTTAAAAGCCTAAAGGGACATCTTCCCTTCGGGGTGTCCCAAGGACTGAATGAAGACATAGAAAAGAGCCTTTGAAGACTTAGACAAAGAAATATAAAGGAAGCAATGATTGAACGGGACAAAGAATGAACTAATGAACCGATTGAACCTTGAACTAAAAGAGTTTAAATTTCAATGGTTCATAGTTTTAAAGGTTCAAAGGCAGCCTCAATCAAGGAAAAAAATAGGAAACAGGTGGTTCAATGGATGGTTCAACCAATGAGTGGGAAAGAGATTGAACCAAGAAGTGATGGAACAAAAGAGATATAATGAACCAATGAACTAATGAACCAATAATTTTCATAGGTTCATAGGTTCAAGGTTCAACATGGTTCAAGCAGCTGGAAACCATTGACGGTCTCACAGACGTCAAATTTAATGTGAGAGAATATCTATTGAAATTCAAAAAGAGCACAGAACTTAAAGGAACAACCAAGAAACTAGATGAAAAGAGAGATTGAAGGCTCAAATTGATATAGGGGAGAGAGGAATAAGACCAAAAGGGTCAAAAATATCTTCAAAAGAGTTATTTTTAGTAGGTGAAATAATGAATCATGTAGACTTTTGAGCTCACCAAATCAAGGATGCAAGCCTATTTTTCTTCCATGAAGTAATGTTGAATTGGAAAGTTGTGAAAACATCAATAAAATGACCGGATAGTCCATACTAAGAAGATAAATATTAGAGGAATGGACATTCCATAGTTATGACAATGCATTGTTCCCAACATGGTCCCTCTAGACAGAATTGAAGGTGCATTAAAGGTGTTGACTGCATCATGGGCCGTCCCATGGGAAAGAATGCCAAGCCTTGCGTGGTTGTTATAAGATTGTAATTTCTCTCATTAGAAAAAGAGACTTTTCATTTTATAGAAGTGAAACTCTGCCCAATTGAAAGAAGAACACTAAGACTTTGAGCTCAGGTTATTTGTTCATATCAATTTATCTGAATGAGAAAGCAAGTTGTTTGAAGACTTTATGTTGTCATAGCTTGTATCATTTTAGGAGATTATTCTTATGTCTATCTTTTGGATTTGTTCTTGTTTATTTAATTTGGAAAGCAGAACTAGTGAAAGTAATCAAGAAGGTGTCTTGAAACCAATTGTGGGGAAGAGTTTGTGCTTTCATAACTATTTTTAGTGTGTGTTTTTCTTTTATTTCTGTGTTGAGGATTCTAGGGTGATTTTATGCCCCCATTATCCTTTGTGTTATAATTTTTGGACAGTTGAGTTGGAAACTTTGTGTTATGTTTCATCTTACTAGTTACTGCGCTTGTGTTACTAGTTTCTTTTCACTACCTGAAAGAACTCACGTTGTTCCTTATTAGAACACTTCTGAAAGAAGAGAAGTGCCTTCAGTATTTCCACCAAGATTTTATCCTCTATTTTTTAACATCATCTCTGAAATAAGAGAGATGGATGGTGTATTCTACCTCTGAGTGTTACTTTTTGCTTATTTATATAGTATATATCTCTTGCATATTTATAGGGAACCTCCCCTTGATGAGAGGAGAGATTTGTCCACCTCTGATGTAGTAAACATGTACACTAGGCTGACCAATCTCCTTTTTTGTGGATGATAAGACCTACTTTGTTCAATTAGACAGTTGACTGACAAAATATTCACCCAACACCCATAACACCAAATTCTTCTGAAAATCAACCTTTTGTAAGTTTTCCTTTATATTTTTTTACCCTTTTTTTGCCATGTTTCAATTTTTTCTATTTTGGGATCACCTGGGGTGGAATTAATTACTTCCACCTTCATTAATAACACTAAAATTGATCCATTCCCTAGTTTTATTACCACCTCTATCCCACTCAAATATGCTAATCCTCTATATACCTATTGGCACTTACACTATTAAAGCCTTAATGAAAAATAAGGTGTCCAAGAAGGTGTAGACTACATTAGCCACCTCATAACTCCATGTCTAATCCACATAGATTTTTGTTCCCATCCCTTCCATCACCACATCCCAAGATACCACCTTAACAAGTTACATGAGAATAGGGAAGGCTAAGCCATAATTAGTTATAGTTCGTCCACTCCCTCAATTTGGAGGAGTGGATTGGTTGAAAATCATCTGGCCTTCCCTAATTGATGTCCTTGTCAAGGTATAGAAGAAATAACTAGCTCAAGAGGATTTTGAGGTGTAGGTTATGGTTACAACTTTTGATGCATCAAAATTAGACATCCCTCCATGGGAAATGGATTTAAGAAGTAAGGCATCTCAAATGTCTAGCCTTAAGGTCACCAAGCTTCCCTCTATTTCCATTCTATTTGATCCACCATCTGATAGTATAAAGAGGATGAAAAAAAAGGTGGAAGATGATAAAGCTATTGAAATAATACTTAAATAAAGGCATGAAGTGTTCTCCCTCACTAAGAGGAAGAACATAAAATTAGGAGTCCCCATATATTGAAAATCTAGTACACCTCACCCAAGCTCATAAGGATGTCATTACTACTATCCATGAGGGCATAGAGATAGCTCGATAGGAGCTAAAGGCCCAAGCTGATAAATTCAAGGAGAAGGTGAAAACAAATCACATTCCTATGGGTATAGAAATAGAAGTCCAAGAGGTAGCCTCTATATGCTACAAATCAATGGAAGCAGTGGAATTTATGGAGGTAAAAATGACCCACCATGTGAATAACATCAATCAATTATATAATAATTTAATAAAGGATACTGGCAAATTGAAAATGCTTTTGGCATACATAGGTAAAAAGTTATATAGTCATCTAGATTTAATGATGACATTGGAGGCATCTAATGCTTTAAATTTGGTAATCATAAGGTAGGAGGAGGCCAAATAATGGTTTCAATAAATTAGGGCCTTGATCCCTAAGTACCAAATTCATGAAGTACAACTTTTCCATATCTTCCATGAATTGAAGTTATCCAAGGTAAAAGACTTCATAAGAAAATTGATTACCAAGGTCAATGAAGTTGAGATATTCAAGAATAGTTTTTAGTTTACTAAGGGATAACATGCAAGACTTATCACCTAGTCCATTAGGATTCATCAACCACCATTTTTTGATTTGAATATTATTCAATAGCAACATGCCATAGTACATAAATTATATCAAGATAATGATGCTAAGAAGAAACAAGCTAGTGAGACTTTGACATCCACAACTTCTCCTGACACCACCTCAACTACCATGTGAACCAAAGTACATATAATAGTTCATATTATGTAGCCTTGAGACAAAGATTTTGTGCATGTACGATTTTGTAACAATGGATATATTTATAGTTCAAGCCTTTTTATTGTAAAATTGACTTTATATTTTGTACACATGCACACATTGAATGGTTTTGAAAGCCAATTTATTTAATTGATAACTATAGGTTATATCTTATATGATAATTATAGGTTGTCTCTTATATGGTTTTACACCACATTTAGAACTACATGTTATAACTGCTTGTAATCATTTTGCATGAATTGGTAAGATGAGGTGACCCCTTATTCAAGTCTATATATAAAATTATAACCCAAATTTGATTTTTTTAGATATTTTTGAATACAAGAGCAACATTAATTTTAATCATCATCAAAGTGCTAGAATATTTCTTTCTAAGTTTTATGCAATTAGTTGTTTTTTCCATGGTTTTATGTTTAAATAATCTTTAGTGTGTAGTAGTTGTGAATAGAATCTTGATTTTTTGATCGATATGATAATCTATAGATGTGAAATAGATACTGAAAGATTGGTAAACATGTTCATCAAGCTAGTTGAGTTCAAGTTGATTCATATTTATAGATGTGTAATAGTGATTTCATTGGTAAAGTTTTTTTTGTGTGTAATAGATGCATTAGATAATTCAAAAGCATGAGCCAAGTTTTTAAATATTTTGGACCTATTATTAGATTTTGGTCTTTAGATTTTTTGTTTGAATATTTTATCTAATGGATTTTGGTCTTTATAATTATTATTCGAAACTTTGGGTCTTCAAACTTTTTTGTTCTGTGTTTTCAATTAGGATATTTTTTGCAAACAAATGTTTTGAATAAATTATGTGAAAAAGAGTGGATTTTTCCTTCAAGGTATCTCCTAGCATATACATTTAAAATAGGGACAAGAGTGGATTTATCCTTCACAGAAGGTTTACAATTTTCCTTGACATGAAAGGCACTACTGGATGCCTTAGATGAAGCAGTCCAAGATATGAAGGGGTGAATTGAACACCAAATAATAACTCGAACTTATTTTTACATTTCAAACCTATAAATATATAGCATAAACACGTCTAAAAATGTAGACGAAATAAATCCAAGTAAACCAAATAACTTCAACTAATTTTGCATATGCACAAATTCAAATTTGGTAGGAGCCATTATTTATATTTTATGATGAACCAAATATAAATATGCCATAGAATTAGTTCAACTTCTTTGTGAAGGATTAGTCATGTTTATTAACACAACCAAACCTTAGTATAACGATCCATGCTTAGTCCCTTTTAGATTTATACCCCATTCATCCTTTATATTATTCATGTGGTCTAATATTAATCTAAATGAAAAGTCCTTTTGTTATATTTTCCACTATCGGGTTTTAATTGTTGGTTTTTAGATTTCAGACATTATGTTTTTTAGGATTTTGATCAAGAATTCCTTCGAGACTTATGTAATTCAAGAATTGTTTCAAACATTTTGTCTATAGCATCTTTCCCACAACAAATTACCCAATACATTTTCCCCATAGAAATTTTTCTAAAAGTACTATTTGGGCTTTTTGAAAGTACCCAAAAGACCCTTCAGTATTTTATCTTAAGCACTTTTCCCTTTTGAAATGACCCTTTGGAATTTTGTCATCAGATTTTTTTTCCTATGTAAAAATCCTAAAATAATTGCTTGCAATAATCTTACCAATGCAATTTTGTCAAAATAATGACCCAAGCACTTTCCCTAATGACAAATGCCCTTTAGACCTTTTGAATGTTCCCTTTAGAATTTGAAAGTGCCATTCAGAGATTTTAAAAGTGCCTTTAAGACATACTGAAAGTTCCCTTCAAACCTTTTTTTAAAATTCCATTTTGACCTTTTGAAAGTGCACTTTGGTATTTTTGTCATCACCGCTTTGGCCTAGGAAAGAATTCTCCTACGAAAATTTAGCTAAGACATTTAGTTCATGAAACTCTTTTATGCTAAGATCATTTTATCATGTTGAAAATAATAAAATTCATGGCATCCAACTACATTATTTCCCAATGGACTTGGGCCTTTGTGCCCCTATGTTCCCTTTCAATGTTGGATCCTCATTTCCAAGTGTCTATCTTTGTGTAGGATGGTGCTTAGATTTTGTGTGACTTAAGTATGTTTCATCCCTAAGAATCACTCTTTTTATGTCACTTGGTGTAAGATTTTATATGTTCTTGAGCCCTAATTTTAATATTTCCTAGTCTACAAGAATCATCTCATACACTACCCAGCAACATATTTCAATTTGGAGATAATCCATGCCTATTTTGGTTGTACATTATTCTAGAATCTCTTTTAGATTAATGGACATGTTTTAAGATGATCATGGTTTTACCCCTTCCAATGTTGCTCTAAATTTTTGCTTGCATTTCTATATTGTAGGTTCAATGGTATTTTATTTAGAAATGAACATGCTTGGGTTGTTTCAAAGGTATCTCCTATGAAATACCTTAAAGGGCCTTAGAATAAATTCCATGTTAATTTCACAAGTCCTTGTAAAGGATTTGAGATAGCCTTGACACCTTTTTATTTGGAAAGAACCCTAATGCACATGATTGGAATTTTCTTTCGAGGTATCTCAAGGGAGATACCTTGAACATGCACACTATTGGAATTATCTTTAAAGGCATCTCCTAGGAGATACCTCAAAGGGAATTTTAATAGCTTTCATGTTTCTTGAAAAGGTACTTGAAAATGATTTGATATAACCACAACAACTTTTTATTTGGCAAGAACCATTATGCACACTATTGGAATTTTATTTTGAGATATCTCTTAGGAGATACCTTGAACATGCACATGATTTGGGATTTTATGTCAAGGTATCTCATTTGAAGGGATTTGGAATACCTTCCATGTTTATCACAAAGGTCCATAAAAATGATTTGATATATCCATGTCACCTTTTTATTTGGTAATAACCTTGATGCACACGATTGGAATTTTCTTTCAAGGTATCTCCTAGAAGATACCTTGAACGTGAACACAATTAGAATTTTATTTAAAGGTATCTCCTAGGGTAAAAAATGAAGTTCCTTGGAATATATTCCATGTTTATTGTGAATGTTTTGTAAAGGATTTGATATAACCATGACAACTTTTTATTTTTCAAGAATGTTGATACACACTATTGGAATTTTGTTTTGAGATATCTCCTAAGAGATACTTTGAACATGCACATGATTGGATTTTTATTTCAAGGTATCTATTAGAAGATACCTCACAGGGCCTTAGAATACCTTTTATGTTGATTACAAAGGTATTTTCAAGGGATTTAATATAACCATGACACTTTTTTATTTGAAAATAACCCTGATGCACATGATTGGAATTTTATTTTGAGGTATCTCTTAAGAGATAACTTGAACATGCACACTATTATAATTTTTTTTCAAGGTATATCCTAGGAGATACTTAAAAGGTCCTTTTAATACCTTACATGTTGAATTTAAAGTTCCTTGCAGAGGATTTTATATAACCATGGTAACTTTTTATTCATCAAGAACCCTCATGCACACTATTGGAGTTTTATTTTAAGATATCGCCTAGGAGATACCTTGAACATGCACATTATTGGAATTTTATTTAAAAGTATCTCCTAAGAGATACATCAAAGGGATTTTGGAATACCTTACATGTTTACTATAAATATCCTTGCAAGGGATTTGATATAACCATGACACATTTTTATTTGTCAAGAACCCTGATGCCAAATTTGATTACCTATGAGAATGACACATGTCACTCTTAAAACCAACCAAAATTAGAGGACCCAACCCAAGAGAAATCCATGAATAGATTTATTCTAAATTGAAAGTATTTTTTATCAAAATTTATGTCCTTTTATTTTTAATACAAACATTTCTTGGCATATTCTAACTGAACATTGAGATCATTGATAACTTTCTCATCCTTTTTGGCATATTTATTCAAAATACATATATGATATGTAAGTGTATTGATCATAACCTTACAATATTGATTTCATTTCTTCAACTATTTATCCATCTTTGTACCTATTCATATTCTCCTTCAAGATATTAAGCTTCCTCTAAAGAACCCACTCAGATACCAATTGTTAGAGGTACAATTACTAAGGTGGGGGGGGTGACTAAATGAGCCCAATTAATCCAAATTCAATTTCAAAAATATTTTAAAGTATTAATTAAATATCAAAAAAATACATGAATCATACACATCATTCATAACAATGAATAAGAGAGACAATTTAATATCAAGCATATAAAGCTAGTTATACATGGGAAACCCTTTTGTGGAATAAAACCCATAGGAACCTATAATTAGACTACTATCCTATAATATCAAAAACCAATTTAGACCAGCTATAACTAGTTAAGTAAATACCATCCCTTATTTAGTGATATTATAATCCCACAAGGTGATAATAAACCTATCTATTTGAGTAACCAAAATAACTAGACTTTTATCAAGTTTTACCTTGCAAGGAGGCAAAAACCACCTTATATGTTGAGAAACCACAACAACACTTATGAAAAACTCCAATTTTGAACTAATGTCTTCAACACCTGATGATGGAGCTATGACTATCACTTTTCACCTTTAGCATGAACTTTGTCACCCAACACACCATGTTAGCCAAAGCACATTACATAATTGAAAAAACATATAAAGATCAATTAGAACATATTACATATCCCGAATAACTCCACTTCTTGAATATAAACACTTAATGCATCCATATTTACCTTTTGGATCACTCTTCAATCCTCATCAATAACTCTATCACAACATCAACAACATGACTAAATGGCCATACACATAGCCACACACTAATCTACCTCTCATATCAACTACCAATCTCACTCAGACATCAACAATCCTTCACTCACACATAGAGCAATCAAACCATATTTTTGGATGAATCTATAAATCTTCACTCATCCTCAACCTACAAGATCATTATTCTATCATCAAATGATCACAATCAGCTTTTCTCACCTCTAAATATTCTCAATCAACTCTAACAAAGACCTTGTACATAAGAAAACTATAAATGAATACACATTCACCTTATTAATCTTTTTTCATACTGAATATGGATTAGTCCCACTTCCAAATTACACATAGATCATCTTCATAGAGACTAGATCACCTTCCAATAACTAATTTATCATGAGACATCTAAACAACATCAAAACAAGCTCAAATATCCTTTTCGGGTCACCTATAAAATATAGTCAAATGTACAGTCAAATTTAGATCTTAATATATTTTAATATACAAACATTCAAATCATCTAACTAGTTATCATTATAAACACCATGAGGTCCTCTACAACTTTTTTTTACTCCATCAAAAAATTGGTCCTGGATCAAAAGTTATTGATGAAATACAAAGCACTCCTTTTTCTATTTGTAAATTTGAATACTCAAATTCAAACTAGGGACTAATATGACCAAGTACCCCATAATCATCTATATGTGGCAATGGTAACATCAATAAACTACCTACTTATATTTCTTGCCACTAGACCTAAATGTCTAGAGAAAAACAATGACCAACTGGATGAAGTCCACTCACTTCTATACTCATTATAAGCATCATTGACACCCCATAGGGTCTCTAAAACATGTCTATACTAACAATATCATCAATTAAACACCTCCCTTAGTGAATCATTGAAGAACCATGTAAGAATATTGAGGCTCATTGAAGCATATTTTGTCATTGTCATTCTAGCACACATAACACCTCATCAACATCCTTGGTCACCTTAGAGACATCATTGATAAAAAGACAATAGTTTCCCCCTCATTTTTAACTAGAAAATAGTTATTACCAAAATTAATACAAGGAGTTAAAGAATTTGAGAATTTTTATGTAGTGTTCTCTTGTGTATGTTCTATGATTTTTGATTCTCATACTTTTAGATGGCCAATAGTTTATTATATGCAAGCTAATTTGGTAATAACACATTAAGTTGTAGACTTTGGAGGAGACCTCAAGCAACCAAACTCAGATGAATATTAAATTCCATGAAATATTTACCTATAACTACTTAAGGGACTTAGAAAATATGTTGTTAGTCAAGACATTGAAGCAATAAGGTCTTACATATTTTTAAAGTTCATAGGACTTGTTATGTTTGAACAATCATTTTAATTTCTTCCTTATTATTTTCATACCAACTTCTAATAAGTTTAGTAATTGATCCTAAATTCATATATTTAGAGGAGTTAGCCTCACAACTAGAGGTTTAGTCTAGATATAGGCATCCCATAGCCTTAGGTCATTCCAATGTCTAGATATGAATCAAATCTAAGCAGCCTAATTTCAACTAGGTGCTCTCTAGGTTGTTATTATAAATCAAAGGACATCTATTTTTATTTGTTGTTGCAAGGGAGTTTGTTTTTCTACCCTATCTTACTCCCTCATTTTAAACTTTTAAAACATGATTCACTTTAAATTAATGCTCATTTTGTATATCCATTTGTTTGTTTAAGATTTTAGGATTATATTGGCAAATATAAATAAAATTACATCATAATAAATTTAAGTAGATTGTGTCACTACCATAGTCATGTTTTCCCTACAACAAGGTCTACTTGAAATATAGAAGGTGGTAAGTTGTAACCACATAATATCTCCAACAAAATTGAGTGAAGCCCCAAGGTGTCATTATCATATTCCTATTGTCCTTATAATATGAGAAATTCTATTTTGTTGTTTAAAATACATCCTTGACATAGATACAACACCAGTTTGGAAGGACCTGAGGATGAATTTGAATATTCTCAACCTACTATTTATTGTCATGTACTTTTAGGTATTAGTACTCCTCCAAATATTAAGGTGGTAGGTTTCCTTAAGAAATAGAAGTCGATTATATTTATTTATTCTTGAAGTACAAACAAATTCATCAACAGTAAGTTGGTTACTCAATTGGACTATTTCATTTACCCAGCTCCACAATTTCAAATCCTAATTATAGATGGGGGTATAGTTAATTGTTATGGTAAATACCATATCATAAAGCTATGGGAGACTACCTATTATATTATATTATATTATATTATATTAAGTTTTCTATTATCATGGATGGGACTAAAAGTTTTTTGGATTGTAATGGATCAACACTTTATTCACAATTAAGATGAATTTTTATTAATTATTCATAATCATTCATTTAAATAGAAGGAAATTTGAATTGCATGGTTTATTGGCTAAATATATACAATTAGTTATTTTTCACTAGATGATCAAGATGATCAAAAAAGGTAAAAACTAATTATTGTGCAACTATTTACCATAGGATTTCAACCAAACAAGGTGTCTACCCATATTGAATTACAACTAGTGGAGTCTACCCATTTTTGTCTTATACACCCACTTGACTCCTTTGACCTATTTTTATTTTGAAATGGGCTTTATAGTATGGATCACTGCTACCTAGGCCAACCTAGGGCCTCCCTGAACTTGACACACATTCTTAAAAATTGTACTATTTTTAATTAAAAATTGATTGAAGTATATACATGTAGAGAATTTTGAATTATATTTATTGTATTATTTTATAAAATTTTAGTGTTACAACTTAAAAACCCCTATTTTCTCAAAAAATATTCATGTGCATGCTCCTTCAATAGAAGGTTTGCTAACATCATAGTAAGGTGCACTCTAGTAGGGTAAACAATATTACAATAATCTAGGTTGACTATCTAAATCTTAGTAATCTAATAATATATTAAGGTGCTAAATAATGAATAAAAGGGCCAAGTCAACACAAATAAATCACACATTTTAGATTGAATAAAAAAAATATTGAACAATATTAAGATTAAATACTTGAAAATAAGGATTTATGAACATTTTAGATAGAGTAAATAAATATATTAAACACTATTAAGATTAAACACCTAAAAATAAGGCTCTGTAGAAATGATAGTAACAAATATTGTCAATGCTTCAAATAGTCTACAACCTATTCAATCCTGAACTATCATCGCTCTATAGTGTATTTTCATAAAAAAAAATAAGAATATGTAGGAATAGGAATATATCTAGTCAGACATGTTTGGTGGTTTTTGTTTCTCTTAAAAATGTATGAAAATTATATGCACCCTATTTTACAAAGTAAATTTAAAAAAATCGTTAGGGACTCCTGCCTACTTCAAAATGCAAATGCACCTGGAGAGTAGTCAAGTAAAATTCAAGGCAAGTGATATATTTAATATATTAAAATGATATCTATATATATTATATTAAAATATATAATATTTATTTAAAATATATACTAAAAATATATATTATATAATGTAATATAATATTACATTTGTTGGGTGAATTTTTTGTCAATCAACTAAATGATGAGTAAAATAGGTCTATTCAACCACAACATAGGGAGATTGGTCAAAAAAATGTTCAAGTTTACCACATCAGAGGTAGACAAATCTCTCTTCTCATCAAGGGGAGGTTCCCTATATATATATATATATATATATATATATATATATATATATAAGCTAAAAATAACACTCAAGGGTAGGATAACACAATCCATCTCTATTTTTTCAGAGATGATGTTCACAAATCAAAGGAGAAACCCTAATGAAATGATAGAAGGCACTCCTCTACTTTCAGAAGTGTTGTTCGATAGACAACAAAAACCTTTCAGGTAGTGACAAGTACCTGTAACAGGGTATGATAACACAGTAGTATAAAATGTAGCATAAAGTCTCCACCTAAACCTCCAAAGAGTGAAATATGAAAGATAATGAGGGCACAAAGTCATCCCAAGACCCCTTATAGAAAAATAGAAAACAGACAAACTAAAGACAATTATGGCAGCACAATTTCTCTCCACAGCCAGCTTTAGGACACCTTCCTGATTACTTTCACTAATTCTGCTTATTTAAATAAATGGAAAAAATTTCATTAAGGAAATATACATAAGAACAATTTCCCCAACAACTAAGCTATTTCAGCACAATGTCTAAAAAGTCAGTTGTTTTCTTATTCAAATAATGAAATATGATCAATAATCTGAGCTCAAAGTCTCAGTAATGCCTTTCAATTTGGGCAAAGTTCTGTTTCTGATAACCAAGAGATCTCTCTAAAACAATAAGAGATAGTCCAATATTTAGTGCTCCAAGAAAGACTTGGGCACTTTTTTTAAAAAAAATGGCCTACAATGCATTCAATGCCTTCAATGTATTTTAAATTCTATGCATGGGCTATGCTAGAATTAGGAATTGGTCTCAAATATTGGCTGCCTAATGTGTTTCCTGATGTGTGCATAGCTATTCGTTCATTTTACTCAATGCAAAAAAATAGGCCATGCCACTAAATGTTTGTGCTCTCTGATATCTACCTGTTGGGTTGCTTCAACATCTAAAAACATATCCCATGCATAGATATTTCTGATCTTTCTCCATCATTTCCCCTTTCCTTGTTATATTTTGTCCTTATTTGTGTGATCTGAGATTTTGGGCTATCTCTTTACCGGGTCACTGAATTTTTTCATAGGGTCTACGCCATATTTGAAAATTGATGGATATTTTATTATCTTAAATTTGATGTCTTCAGGGACATCAATGGTTGTTGATTATTTGAACTATATTGAACCATGAACCTTTGAACCTTTGAAAGTTCATCAATTTAATAATTCAATAGTTTAAGTGGTATTTATCAGTTCCTTGGTTTAATTACCTCCTTGGTTCAATTGCTTCCCTGGTTCGATCACTTTCTTGGTTCAATCAATTTCTTGGTTCAATCACTTTCTTAGTTCAATTTTTTTCTTAGTCTTTGATTGAACCATCCCTTTGATATTTGAACTAATGTTCTCTACCCTCTGTAAGAGAACCTGCCCTTAGTTCACTGTCCTCCACAAGGGCACTTGTGCTTTCAACTTTGGGGCACTCTTTTGAACCATCCATGTTGAACTGTTAAACCTTTGAACCTTTGAACTCTTTTGGTTCAAGGTTGAATGGTTCAGCGGTTCAATCACTTTCTTGCTCTTTGTCTAGAGCTTCCATTGAACCATTGAACTTGTGAACCTTTGAACTTTTGAACTCTTTTAGTTCAAGGTTCAATCAGTTCATTGGTTCATCCTTTATTCCATGAGTCCATTATTTTTCTAAGTCCCTTTGAAGCCTTAAAATTCCTTCGGCTTTATGTCTTTGAAACAACCTGAATGGAAGGTGTCCCTTTGAGATTCGAGAAAGGTCCATTTTGCTCATGACCTGCCCTCTACAAGGGCACTTGTTTTGTGGGCTTTGGGGCACTCCTTTGAACCGACTGTTTGAACCAACTTTGGTTCAATGGTTCAAAGGTTAAAAGGTTCAATCTTGTCTTCACTTGACCACTTGAACCAACTTCATTGAACCAACTGCGTTGAACCGACCACTCATTAAACCTTTAAATTGTTAAACCCATTGAACCTTTGAACCATTATGGTTCAAGGTTCAACGGTTCAAGCCTTCTTCTTTTCACTAATTCTTTTGAAGCTATTGAACTTACTAAAGTGGTTGAACTTTGAACTTTTCCTAAAGTGCTTAAATCTTTAAGCTTGTCGACGTCATTGAACCTTTGAACCTGTTGAACCCATTGGTTCAAGGTTCAATGGTTCAATGGGTCAATGGTTCAATCCTTTGTTTAAAGCTTGCCAATGAACCTTTTTAGTTGAACCGAAGCATTGAACCAACCTTGAAAAATGCTTAAGTGTTGAGAGATTATTTTTTTCCTACAGAGTCCATAGAAATGAACCTACAGAGTTTGTAGAAATGAACTTGTAGAGTCCATAGAAATGATTTCATAGATTTAAGCCTGTAGAGTCCATAGATTTAAGCTTGTAGAGTCTGTAGAAATCAGCCTGCAGAGTCCGTAGAAATGAACTTATGGAGTCCGTTAGCTGAAAAAGATTAAAAAATGAAGAATTTGAATGCCCAAAACAATTTTTTAGAAGGGAAGAGGGAATTTTGGCCTACAGGACCAAAATAGTTCATATGTTGTCCCAAAAATGAGTGATAGATTTTGGGAACAACATCTGGCTCCAGTTGGGGAACATATTTTAGTTGAAGACTTGGTACAACTGGGGAATGTAGAAACCAGAATCTCCATTGCCTTAAAGTGTGCCATTGGGATATGGAGTCATGCTATCTAAAAAGAAAGGTGCCAAAAATGAAAACAAAAAACACAAAATAGAACTAAAGACTATATAAATATACGTGTGTACAGGTAATCTTATTTGATACTTCAAGAGTTGAAGTGCTTCAGGTGTTACCCATTATGAGGTAGAGAAAATGGTGTGCCATCTTGGTACTTCAACAGGAAACTATTCTCATCATTGAGCTCATGGATAGTGAACAGGCCTCTCTATAGGTAATCAAATTTCCCATGCATTCCCTTTGGTTTTCTTCTCTTATCCCATAACATAACTTGATCGCCAATCTAAAAATTATGGTTTTTTGCTTTCTATTCAAAGAGCTTCTTCACCAAACTTTGATGCTACGTAATTCAGTCCACCACCATAGTTTGCTGCTCATTCAGCTTAGTTAAGCACATGATCCTCTTGTTGATAGAGCTTTCATATGTCTGATCTTTGATCATCTTTGCCAATTTCGATGTTGGTAATTCCAGGGTGATTGGTATCTCTGCATTGAGACCACACAAAAGTTGGAAAAGTGACATACATATCACCCTTTTGGGTGTAATTTTGTTTTCCCATAAAGCATCAAACAATGCTTTGTGCCAAGTTCGTTGGTTGTCATCTACCAACTTCCTAATTATGGTCACTAGATTCTTGTTGCTTGATTCTGCTTGGCCATTTCCTCGTGTAAATTAATTAGAAGAGTGGGAGAGAGTAATCCCATAATAAAAATATAATTGAGTGATCTCATGTGAAGAGAAACAAGTAGCATTATCTATCACAATTTTGGTTGGGACGCCAAACCTGGAAATGATGTTCTCATTAAGGAAATTGCATACTACTTCTGAAGTAGCATGTTTGGTTAGAATTTTTTCCACCCATTTGGTGAATTAATCTATGTCTATGAGGATGTAATCATGTCTAACACTTGAATATGGGTTTACAGCACCAATGAAATTGATTCCCCATTATTGAAATGGCTCTTCTATCACTACTGGTTTGAGAGGTAGGGCAGTTAACTTGGCTCTTCCAATGAACTATTGGCACAATTCACACTTTCATACCCATTTGTATGCATATTGAAATATGGTAGGCCAATAATAACTAGCTCATAAAATCTTGTGGGTAGTTATAGGCAAAAAAAAAGTCCTCCATAGGCCAGATTATGGAAGGACCTCAAAAGTTAGTTTTACTACTCTTTATCCATGTAACAAAAGAACACTCCATCGAGGCTCCTCTTGTATAGGTCATTGTTCTAGAGGACAAAATTAGTAGCTTTTAGTTTAAAAGTCCTCCTTTATTTATGAGATAAGTGAGCAGGACACTCACCATAAGTAAGGAAATGAGCAATACTTGAATACCACTCATTCATGGTGGAGACAAAGAGGACTATTGGCGTGTCTTCTACTTCTTTTTATTCATGCCTTACTTCTTGAGGTCTATTGTCAGCAATCAATTGACAAAGGCCATTTCCCCATACTAGCTTTATCAGTTTGATAACTAGATCAAACTCCTAGATTTTTCCAAGCCAATTGCCCCTTTTGGTTCCAAAATCCTGCTGAGTTAGTATGGATTTGACTGTGGTATCAAGAACTAGGGCAATAACACATGATTTCAAGATATAAAAATGGAAATGCTTCACTGCCTTGACCACCGCATAAGCATGCTTCTCCATGTTTGAATACTTCATCTTATGAGCTTTGAGAGGACAAATCATGAAGGAAATGGGAGATTCCACACCTTCTTCATTCTTCTAAACTAGAATGGATGAAAGTGTTTGTTTAGAAGCATAACTATACATGATGAAATCTTTGGTATAATCTAGACAAACTAGAATTGGGGCATGGGCAATGGTTGTCTTGATGTCCCAAAATGCTAATTTGCCTTGTTTAGTCTAGTTGAAAGTTGTCTTTCCTTTCATTATATCTACAATATGATGAGTCTTCTCAGCGAACTCAGGAATGAACCTTCGTAAGAAATTCACTTTTTTAAAGAAAGAGTGAACCAAAATCTTACTTATGGGTAGAGTAAGCCCCTAGATAGACATGACTCTTTCTGAGTCAATATTTATGATTTCTATGGATATAATGTGTTCGAGAAGCTTCCCTTTTGTTACTCCAAAAATAGACTTCATGGGGTTTAGAGAAATGCCATTTTGGCGGCAACATTCTAGCACTTGTTACAAATGGTACACATGGTCAGGGTGATGCTTGGAAAAAATGGTCAAGTCATCAAGGTATACCACAATGAACTTACCCATTTCATCTTCGAAATCAAGGTCCATTGCTCTCTATAAAGTAGCTCCAGCATTTATCAGGTCAAATGGCATCCTTCGATATGTAAAGGTGCCCCAAGGCATGGTGAAGGCAGTCTTATGTTGGTCTGCTTCACTAACTTCCACTTGATTGTACCCTAAGAAGCCATCTAACATTGATAACATCTAATAACTAGTCACTGTCTAAAGGACTTGATCCATGATGGGCAGAGGGTAATTATCTTTTAGGGAGGATTGATTCAAATTCCTAAAATCCATGTAGAGGCAAATTTTGCCATTGTTTTTTCTTACAGGAACTATGTTGGCAATCCATGTAGAATGATGGATTGGGAAAATTATTCTAGAATTTAAATTTTTTTGTATCTCAAATAGAATAGTACCTGATATCTTTGGATTATACTGTCAGGATTTCTACTTGTAAGGCACTAAATCATTCTTGAGAGTAATTTCATGGTGAATTTCCTCAAGCCTGAGAAACTTCAGATCATCATAAGAGTACGCCAAAACATCCATGTAATGGCAGAGTAGAGAAGTGAGCTTGAATATCTCCTTAGAAGTGCAACACTTCCCAATATTTACCATTTTGGGATCTTCCTTAGTACCCAAATTTATCTGACCAAACTTATGTGAGGATCTTGAATCTGTTTGCTGTTGTTTGATGAATATATCATGTTTGTCAAATAGCTTGTTGAGGGAAACCAGGCCTTTGGGAATTTTATTCCCTTTAAGTTTTAGGAATTCTTCACCTGCATCTGAGCTTGATTCATGCACTGATTCAAGATTCTGAGGCTCACTGCCTTTAAAGTGCAATTTTGGAAAGCTATCTTTTTTCTCAAGGAAGGAAATGATTTGGTTGTCATTGTTAAACACCTACCAATGAGTGGCATTATCAGGTACACTTGGTCAAAAGACCAGCTCAATGGTGTACTTATCTCTTATGAAGTCTGGGTGAAGGACTAAGAGAGTTGCTAAAATAGCCAGTGCATTAGCTTGATCATTGAATTCCCTAGGTATGATAGAGATGATGAAAGCATCAAAGCTTTCAATTTGATCTCAGACTAGATTGCGATAGTGGCACAATCTATAATTTTTGGTTTGGTATAGGTTTCTCACCTGACAAACCACCAACTCAACATCTCCTTTCACATGAAGGATTTTGATGCCCTTATCTTTAACGGCTTTCAATCCAAGTAGAATAGATTTGTATTCAATAGTATTGTTAGTATTATTGAACTAAAACTTGTATGATGAAGGAAAAATATCTCCTTGAGGAGATATCAACACAATCGCAACCCCTGAGTCAGTAGAAGAATTGTTGTCATCAAATTCTAGGATCCATACCTTATTTGAAACTGATCCTTTCTCATATTTCTCTTTGCTTGGAAGGGGGAATTCTTTTGTGTTTGCATTGCACTCTATCATGTCTTCTGCTGTTCCATCTGAACTAATTTTTAGATTGTCATTTTTTGGAGTTTCATCAGCTGAGACATGAGTATCTTCTGTGGTCAAAAAATAATTACCCATGCCTAAAGATTCAAATAGAATTTGAGTTTCAGGGGCTAATGTCTAAGTGACAACATATTTTGATTCCTTTTCAGGAAGTAGCCTATGTATGATGCCTTTGATAGGGATCCTCGATTTAGATAGGCCCATGCTCAATTCTCCACCAACTTTTTTGCATAAATTTTTCCCCAAAAGAATGCCATATGAGGCTAGAACATCGACCACTAGGACTGTCATCTTGATTATTTTGTTTGGGAATGCTTCAAATGTAAACTGGGCATCTTTGATTTGTCATAGTAGAGGTACTTGTTTATTCTCCATGGAGAAACATCTCCCAAAGGTTTTGGTCAATGAGAGTCTAAGAGATTCTACCACCTTGGTAGGCATGACGTTGTCAGATGCACCTGAGTCTATGATGCAATTTCTCAATTTGTGTCCATTTATCAATAGGGAAACATAGAAAGGCTCTATTTTCCTAGGCGTAGTTAGAGGAGTAATGACAAGATTGTTTGGGATGAACATGTTCCTTGGGGGATCATGAGTTACCTTTTTAACATCTTGTCCTACAAGGATGACTTTATTCTTCACACACTGAACTAACATTTCCAACTACTCAGGATTGGATTATAAGAATTCAAATTTAGACATTTGAATTTTGGTCTTCTTGACGTGGTCGATTATGTCAAATGACTGAAATGGACTAGGAACAGAGGAAGGCAGTTCATCTTTCTAGTTTATAGGAGGGGTGGTATTGGTATTTGGAATTAAATTTGAATATGGCAGAATTCTTGATGCACTTACCTTTTTATTACTCACTGGGTCCTTTGGCTAGAAAGGCAGAGAAGTTCCTCATTTGGTAATTGAAATTTAAGGTTAAGAAATTTACCATCTTTTTACTTTATCAGCTTGCTAGGCTGACTGGTTTTGAGACTGGGTGAATACAACATATGATCCATCAAATGCTTCACCTTTATCTCTAGGTTCATCATGGTAATTTAAGAAACCAATTTTGGAGTCACCAACTAATTCTTCTTGGCCTTTTTCAAGGAAATTAGCATCATTTTCTTGGTTCATTTTAGGCTAGAAAGAGAAATTATATTCTATTTTGAGATATCCAACTGTTGAAGTGGTTGGTGGTGCTTCAATGGCAAGTTTCCCCTATGGGAGAGGAAGATGATTTGGCTATCCTTGATTCCTGGTAGTATTGCCTGGGTATGACTAATTGGGGAGTGCCCTCCTTGGCATATCTCTATATGAAGGAGCTGAAGATATTCCTTGCACTATTTGCTTCCTGAGAGCTAGAAACTCATTTATCGGCATCTGTGCCATGGATCAGTGGTACCTATAGATGGATATTTAGAAGATGAAGAATATTTACCTCTATTAAGATCTCTCCTTATCTTTCTTGCCAAGATAAGGTCATCTTGCACCTCAGCATTCAAATATTGAGTTGTAGCAAGGTTTATTTGGCCAGCACATCTCAGTAAAAAACTCACTTCAGGTAGCTAAGAGTTGATGAAGAAATATTTGAGGTTTTTAGGTGTTGAGCAATGGTAGGAATCCAGTTCCTTAGCTTGTCAAACATGGATATGAAATCCCTCATTGGTTCATGAGGCTCCTTATTCATTTGTTTGAGTTAAGCTAGTAGGGCATGCACATCTTCTACAAGCTTGAATCTAGCTTCAAATTTGGCTTTGAGAGTGTTCTAGTCAGTCATAGTCTTGGCCTACAGATGATAGAACTAGTCTATAACAATGACTTGTAATGTTTCCATAAAAAGCCTGACTGCTACATCCTCATAATCCACACCTATTACGTCATAGGCAATGCTGAAGGCTGTAATATGTTCATCAAGATGAACCTTCCCATCACCATATAACTTGGGGAAATTTTTCCTTGAACTATGTGGTAGGTCATGTAGAGGTAGAGTTAAATTAAGTGGGCTAAAAGAGTTACCCCAAGGGCCTTGAATTGCCATTGCATGACTATGGAAAGGTGGAATAATAAATCTCATAGGAGTAAGTATTAACAAAGCTTTATCAATAGAAAAAATGGACACTTTGCCTGATAATGGAGACTTGACTTTAGTAGGAGGAAAGCTCCTAGTTCATTGGAGGTGAGATGGTGAAGGAAATAGATCAAAATTACTTTACTGTACCAACTCAAATATAGGGTCAACAATACCTTTAGTCCTTTGATTTCACATATACCATGGATCTACCAGAGTATAAAAATAAAAATGCAAAATAATTGGTACTACTTCAGCTTGAACTTGAGGCTTCGAACTGCGCGTTCTTCCCCAGTGGAGTCACCAAAAACTATTGTCATGAAGCTGGAAGGAAAAATTAATAATGGGAAAGCACTGGAGCAACTCCTTATTTCACAATGGAATAAATGGATAAGGATATAATGATAATGGGTAAGATAATGATGAGAGTTTCTAGAGTATATAATGGATAAGGATAAAACCGCTTGTTTGAATCCCTAGCAGAGTCGCCAAAAACTATTGGGTAAATATTTTGTTAATCAGCTATCTGATGAGTAAAATAGGTCTCTTCAACCACAGCATAGGGAGATTGGTTAGAAAAATGTGTAGGTTTACCACATCAGATGTGGTCAAATCTCTCCTCTCGTCAAGGGGAGGTTCCTTATAACTATAAGGTAATATATATATATATATATATATATATATATATATATATGTATGTATGTATGTATGTATGTATGTATGTATGTATATGTATGTATGTATATATGTATTTATTTATGTATATACACACACACACACATATATATATATATACATAGATACACACACACACACACACACACATACATACACACACACACACATGTGTGTGTGTGTGTGTGTGTGTGTGTGTGTGTGTGTGTGTGTGTGTGTGTGTGTGTGTGTGTGTGTGTGTGTGTGTATACTAATCTACTACAAATAAGCTGAAAATAACACTCATGGGTAGGATAACACTATCCATCTCTATTTTTTTAGAGATGATGTTCACAAATCAAAGGGGTAACCCTAATGAAATGATAGAAGGCACTCCTCTACTTTCAGAAGTGTTGTTCAATAGACAACATAAACCTTTCAGGTAGTGACAAGTAACTGTAACAGGGTCTGATAACACAATAGTATAAAATGTAGCACAAAGTCACCACCTCAACTGCCAAAGAGTGAAATATGAAGGATAATGAGGGCACAAAGTCATCCCAAGATCCCTTACACAGAAATAAAAAATAGACAAACTAAAGACAATTGTGGCATCACAAAGTCTCTCCACAGTCAACTTCAGGACACCTTCCTAATTACTTTCACTAATTATACTTATTTAATTAAATGGAAAAAAATGTATTAATGAAACATACATAAGAACAATTTCCCCAACAACGAATCTATTTTAGCACAAAGTCTGAAAAGTCACTTGTTTTCTTATTCAAATAACAAAATATGAACAATAATCTGAACTCAAAGTCTCAATAATGTCTTTCAATTTGGGAAGAGTTTTGTTTTTGATAACCAAGAGATCTTTCTAAAATAATAAAAGAGAGTCCAATATATAGTTATACAAGAAAGACTCGGGCACTTTGTTTTAAAAAAATGGCCTACGATGCATTTAATGCCTTTAATGCATTTTTAATTCTGTCCATGGGCTATGATGGAATCGAGCATTGGTCTTAAATATGGGCTGCCTAATGTGTTTCTTGATATGTGCACAACTGTTCATTTATTTTACTCAATGAAAAAAAATAGGCCATGCCATTGAATGTTTGCACTGTCTGATGTCCACCTGGTGGGATGCTTCACCTTCTAGAAACATATCCCATGTGTGAATATTTATAATCTTTCTCCATTATTTCCCCTTTCCTTGATATATTTTGTCCTTATATGTGTGATCTAAGCTCTTGGGCTATCTCTTTGGCTGGTCCTAAATTTGTTCACAGGGTTTGTGGCATATTTGAAAATTGATGGATATTTCATTATCTTAAATTTGACGTTCGCAGGGATGTCAATGGTTGCTGATTGTTTGAACTATATTGAACCATGAACCTTTGAACCTTTGAAAGTTCATCAATTTTATAATTAAATGGTTCATGCAATCTTTATTAGTTCCTTTGTTCAATCACCTCCTTGGTTCAATCACTTCCCTGGTTCAATCACTTTCTTGGTTCAATCGCTTTCTTGGTTCAATCACTTTCTTAGTTCAATCGCTTTCTTGGTTCAATCACTTTCTTAGTTCAATCACTTTCTTAGTCTTTAATTGAACCATCCCTTTGATCTTTGAACCAATGTTCTCTACCCTATACAAGGGCACCTACCCTTAGTTCACTTCCCTCAACAAGGGCACTTGTTCTTTCAGCTTTCTGACACTCCTTTGAACCATCCACATTCAACCGTTGAACCATTGAACCTTTGAACTCTTTTGGTTCAAGGTTCAAAAGTTCAACGGTTCAATCACTTTCTTGCTCCTTATTTGGAGCTTCCTTTGAACCATTGAACCTGTGAACCTTTGAAATTTTGAACTCTTTTGGTTCAAGGTTCAATCGATTCACTGGTTCATCCTTTATTCCACGAATCCATTATTTTTATAATTCCTTTTAAAGCCTTAAAATTCCTTCGGCTTTATGTCTTTGAAACACCCCAAAGGGAAGGTGTCCCTTCAAGATATGATAAATGTCCATTTTTCTCATGACCTACCCTCCACAAGGGCACTCATACTGTGGGCTTTGGGGCACTCCTTTAAATCGACCAATTGAACCGACTGATTAAACCAACTTTGGTTCAACGATTTAAAGGTTAAATGGTTCAATCTTGTGTTCACTTGACCACTTGAACCAAATTCATTGAACTAACCACATTGAACCAACTGCTCATTGAACCTTTGAACCATTGAACCCATTGAACCTTTTAACCATTTTGGTTCAAGGTTCAATAGTTTAACGGTTCAAGCTTTCTTTTTGCCAAGTCTTTTGAAGCCATTGAACTTGCGGAAGTGTTTGAACTTTGAAATTTTGCTGAAGCACTTAACTCTTTAAGCTTGCCAATGTTATTAAACGTTTGAACCCATTGAACCTTTTGGTTCAAGGTTCAATGGTTCAATGGTTCAATCCTTTGTTTGAAGCTTGCCAATGAACCATTTTAGTTTAACTGAAGCATTGAACCAACCTTGAAAAATGCTTAAGTGTTGAGAGCTTGTTTCTTTCCTATAGAGTCTATAGAAATGAACCTACAAAGTCTATAGAAATGAACCTGCAAAGTCTGTAGAAATGAGTTCGTAGATCTAAGCCTATAGAGTTCATAGATTTAAGCCTACAGAGTTCATCGAAATCAGCCTGTACAGTCCGTACAAATGAATCTGCAGAGTCCGTTAGTTAAAAAATTCTTGAAAAATGGGGAATTTGAATGCCCAAAACAATTTTTGAGAAGGGAAGAGGAAATTTTGGCCTGCAGGACCAAAATAGTTCATATGTTGTCCCAAAAATGAGTGACATATTTTGGGAACAATAAAATTATTATTATTATTATTATTATTATTATTATTATTATTATTATTATTATTATTATTATGTTAATATAGTTTATAAATCAGATTATTATTATATATTTTAGTATGATATATTTAATATAAAAAATATATAATATTACTTAGTTGAATACACACACACACACACACACACACACACACACACACACACACACACATGCACAAAAATATCATGACATATACTGTAAGCATAAATGCATTGGTGAGAGGGGTTATGTAAAGTGAAAGAGTGTAAAATTATAAATGATAGTTAAACCTAGTAATTTTGAATCCTTGACAATGTCAAAATATAAATTAAGTTAATTTTTAAAGATAATTATGGGAACAAACCAATCAAGATTTGAATCACCATGCAATGATTTAGTCTATGATGGCTTGCATTCTACGTGTAATGAGAGAGTGCCTCTTAGCATATAATTTCTATGTCAAAACTATAACTCCCTTGGTTTCGATCAAGACACATCTATATTCACTAGATAAGGAGATCAATTGTGGTAGATCACATTTTGTCTTGGTGATTAAAATAGAGAATTTACCTTTGTTATAATGCACTAATAAAATTAAATGTGACCAAGAGGAATTTCAGGTTTAGAAATTGGATAAAAAATTGAAGTGGATATATCTATTTCAAAGACACCATCTATTCCATTGCATAGGGCATAGAGAATCATTATTAGTTTACATCAAATCCAACTAAAAACACCACCATAATTGGTTTACATCAAATCCTTCTCCTCATCTAATTTAAGTTCTAGTGCATAGAGTACCACAAGATTTGTATTAGTGTGGTCGAGTAATAGTGTTTGTTGGACCATCTCCATGTCCACTCTCATAAGCTTTAATATGGGAAAATTGGCTTGTATATTACAAAAGGATATCATTAAGTGTGTTAAATGCATGTAAACTGTCAATCTCTATAACATCCTTCAATATAGAAGGGATTGTCTTAGGCTAAAGTGATTATTTGGTAGACATTCTCACAGGTTGATTAGGCACATGATGTGCACCCAACCTATCCTTTCAATATCCTTTTTATTGGACCTATAAAATCTTAATAATTAAATTAATAAATAATCTCATTCAATATATTAAACTTACATTAAATTTTACTCATAAAATATGAAGGAACCTAATTTTTCATAACCATCCACATTAGTCCCAAAAATTCTTTCTCATCAATGAATGGTGGTAATAGTAGATTGGGAAATATTTGAATTAGATTAGATATGGCACATTGGATTTTGGATTACTAAATAATGAGAATTTTTTTATTTATTTTTTTTAAATTTTTATCTCTCAAACTAAATGCTAACAATTTGACATCATCATATTGTATGAATTACATATCTCTATACATTAAGATTCCCATCTGTCAATTTCACATGTTACCATTTACTCAAATTCACTTACATAAGGTAGGGGTCCCATGCTAGGGGATTACTGACTATTTTGAGGGTGTGCTGATGAGAAATTATAGGATTACATAACTTCAAAAATTATGAGTATTTTACTTTAAAAAATATTTTGAAAATAAATAAATAAATAAATATGATTGGATACAAAACTATAATTGGAAACAACAAATTCATATTATATGAAATAGAGTTTCTAATGTTATATTGAAAAAACTATAGCTCACTTCAAGGTTAAACAACCTCTATGGGAAGCTTTAAATATGTGGGACTGAATGCAGTCTATAAAGCAACCTCTAGATTTTAGAAGTCGGATACTCATTCAATTTTGGGGGTGAAAAGGGATAGAAGAAAGGAAAACAAATAACATGGAAAGTGGATCTAATCTAAGACAATGCACTGAGAGATTTGAAATGTTAATCTATAATTATATAAAATATATTAGATCATGAAGCATCATAGACCATAAAGGAGCATAAAACATGAACTATAGTCTATTATGCGAGCAAAGACCAAAACTATAGAATCAAAAGAAAACAAATAGCACAAAACATCACATCTTCATATATGGAGATCATAATATATTAGGACACAAGGGCACATACAAAGCATCCAATCACTTCCATGAGGTCCACCTACTAAGGTTGAAAAATGAAAAAGCTCGCTAAATGTCACTACTCCTAGACTATTACAATGGATGGTTATCATTTCTTTGTATTCCTACTTTTGTAAACACATGCATTAAATACATGCATCTTAGTAACTATGCATTAAAAAAAAACATGAACAAGGTCATGGTATACACTAGTTAAAAATGCCAACCAATCTTGTCCATGAAAATTGATGAGAACATTTCCAGCTCACTTTGTGGCACCTACAGTCAGAAACACCAAGAAACACATCTCACAGTCAGACTTTAAAATTTGAATTTAGTAAGTAAATTATCATTCTAGTCTTATAAACTGAAGAAATAAACTAAAATATTTGAGTGGAGAAATAAACTCATTGGGATAGATATTAATTGGTACTTTATCTTAAGTTGAATATGTTAAATAGAAGAATTATGTATCACTAATTTAAATTATAGTTCAAAAGTCCTAATTACTAACTGAATTGTGATGGTCATTTTTTAAATTACAATAGACTTAATTCCTTTGTATAATTTGTATGTAATATAACATTTCACAAACTTTTTATAACCAAGTCTGAAAGGCTATTGAAAATTAATAATATGCATTACTTGAAATTAGTTGATTGTACATCTATTTTACTATGAGTTATCCTATGACAAGTGTCATATGCAACATCAAATTTAATGCTTGTGACATGATTTCAAATTTGTGATATGTGATGTAAAATTTTAATTTAATTCCTCCCAAACATAATAATGTTTGATAGATTTTCTCTTTGAAGTAATCGACCTCATCTGCTGTGCACATGGGGAAGCACCACGATTTTTTAATTTCATAAATGTGATCACATTTGCCCATTTTATGATGTTATGTGGAATTATAAAATACATTAAAGGCATAAAAATTAATTTCAGTTTGTTAAAAAATTAATATTATTTATGTACCACTAACAGTTTATAGATATATTATAATTTCTATAATCTTGATAAATGAAGTTTTTTGGGATTCTTGTATTAATTTTTTTTTCAAGAGTAAAGTTATTTGTCTTAAAATTTCATATTTAATTTTAATTAATTTTACATTTATGTTATTTGGCTTATAAATTATTATTTTCAAGTCATTTCACTACATATCTAATTGATAATGACACATGTATCATTTTCTTCCAGTAATATAAAAACACCTTTTGTGATGGAGAAGGGATATGTGATTTAACCTTGTTGATATATTATTATTTGAATTTAATGCCCATTTCCTACCAAACATTATTAATGTTTGATAGATTTTCTCTTTGAATCAATCTGTTGTGCATATGGTGAAGTGTAGCAGAGTTTGAAATTCATACTGATGATCGAATTTTTGACCCTATAATGTTAAAGCCCATTTTCATGTTACGTGGCATTATAGACTACATTAAAGGCATTAAAATTCATATAATTTTATTAAAAACAATATATAGAATATTGTATTGAAATATATTATACTAAAATATATAACTTGTAATATTGATTTATAACCTATATTAACATATACATTGTATCATATTATAATATTGAAATATATTTTATAAAATATATAATTTATATATAATATTAATATATAATTTATATATAATATTAATATATAATTAATTATTTTAATATATAAAAATATTATGATATATATTATAATATGTCAATTATATTTATTTAATAACTAATATAATTCGTGTGTGTTGGGGTGGGGGGGTAAGAGGGGTTATGCGAAGCGAAAGAGTGTAAATCGACAATTAAACCTACTAGTTACTGCAAACCCATGACATTGATGTCAAAATAAGTTCATCTTAAAAATAATTGTGGATGCAAACTTATCGAGATCTAAATCACCTTACAATGCTTTAGTCTATGATGGCTTTCTTTCTTTGTTTAAAGAGATAGCCTCTTAGCACAATCAATATATCAAAATTATAACTGCCTTGGTTTTAATTAGGTGACATCTATATTCACTAGATAAGGAACACCATAGTTATGGGTGATTAGGTTTTGTCTTGGTGATTGTAATGGATAAATTGATTTTGTTACAATGGCGCTAAAAAATTTAGAAACGATCAAGAAGAATTTTGGGTTTAGAAATATGATAAAAATTTGAAGTGGACATATATGTTTGAAAGAAACCATCTATTCCAATGTGTATGCCTACTATTATACCACCAGCACTTGTTTCTTCTAATAATTAATAATGATACATCTTCAAAAGAATTTGGATGAAACTCCACTTATTATGCATTGAAGAGCCTAATATTAATTATTTCTAAATCATTACCATCAGTTCAAAAGTTCTATGATGATAACTTTACTTTTATTTCCATATTTAAATTTCTATCATTTTCATTATACTATGGTCTTGTAGTGGATTATTCAACATTTTATAATTTTGAAGATCCCCTAGATGTGATCTAAAACCCATAGTAAGACACCCATCAAGTGTAGTTTTTTGTGACATGTCTGTTACTATTTTATTGGATTGAAATTTCCTAAATTATACAAATCTACATTTAGATTCAATCTATAAATGGATTAAAATTATATATATATATATATATATATATATATATATATATATATATACATATATATATATATACATATATACATATATATACATATATATACATATATATACATACATATATGTATGTATATATATGTATGTATATATATGTATGTATATATATATGTATGTATATATATATGTATGTATATATATATGTATATATATATATATGTATATATATATATACATATATATATATATATATACATATACATACATATATATATACATATATATATATACATACATATATATATATATATATATACATATATATACATATATATATATATATATATATATATATATTAGTGTTTTGAGGTAGACTAAGTAATATGACCTCACATTACCATAGTTTAGATAAGCATAAAAAATCCTTTCCCAAGAGGTCTTTGAGTTACTAGGTATGATTTTGTGTCACTTATTTTATTTACCATTTTGGGGTCAAATTCATCTCCAAATATTAGTTTGTAAGTTCAAGAGAGGCAACTCACCCTCACATGTATTTGAATTGGTGAATTAAATTATCTCAAAGGCATTCCTAGGTGGAGGGGGCGGGGGGGGGGGGGGGAGCGGTTGATAAAAAATAAGGAGTCAAATTCTTATTAGATAATTTTCTTATGTTACATCTTCAAAAAATATGGATGAAACTCCACTTATTATGAAAGAGCTTATTATTTCTAAATCATTATCAAAACCTCAATGTCAACATTACAATTCCCTTGGTTTTGATCAGGGGGCATCTGTATTTTTTGGATAAGTAACACCATAATTGTGGGTGATCATGTTTTGTCTTGGTGATTGCAATGGAGAAATTGCTTTTGTTACAATGATGTTAAAAAATTAAGAAGTTACTAAGAAGAATTTTGGGTTTAGAAAAATGATAAAAATTTAAAGTGGACATATATGTTCGAAAACACCATCTATTCTAATGTGTATGCCTACTACTATACCACCACCACTTGTTTCTCTTAATAATTAATAATGTTAGATCTTCAAAAAAATGTTGATTAAACTCCACTTATTATGTACAGAAGAGCCTAATTATTATTTATAAATCATTACCATAGGTTCTAACATTCCATGATGATAATTTTACTCCTATTTCCATATTTTTAATTCTATAATTTTCATTATACTATGGCCTTGTAGTGGAATATTAAATATTTTATAATTATGATAATCCCCTGGATATGATCCAAAGCCCATGTTAGGAGACCCATCAAATTTAATTTATTTCAACAAGTTTGTTTCTATTTTATTGGATTGAAATTCTCTAAATTATACAAATCTATATTTAGATACAATCTATAAATAGATTCAAATTCTATATATATATATATATATATATATATATATATATATATATATATATATATATATATATAGATACTATATAGTAGTGTTCTGAGGTAGACTACTTAATATGCTCTCACATAATCATAAATTAGGTAATCACACAAAACCACTTCCCAAGAGGTCTTTGAGTTACTAGGTATGATTTTGTGTCACTTATTTTAATTACTATTTTGGTCTTGAATTCATCTCCAAATATTATTTTTGTAAGTACAAGAAAGGCAACTCGCCCTCATAGGTATTTGAATTATATGAGTTAAATGATCTCAAAGGTATTCTTGGGGAGGGATAAAAATTAAGGAGTCAAATCCATATTAGACAATTTGTTTATGTTACATCTTCAAAAAATGTGGATGAAACTCCACTTATTATGCAAGAGCTTATTATTTCTAAATCATTAGCACAATATCTACATAAAAATTACAACTCCCTTGGTTTCAATCATAGGGCATCTATATTCAATGGATAAAGAATGTTGTAGATGTGGGGGATCACGTTTTGTCTTGGTGATTGCAATGGAGAAATTGATTTTGTTACAATGGTACTAAAAAAATTAGAAACGACCAAGAAGAACGTCGGGTTTAGAAATATGATAAAAAATTTAAGTGGAGACATATGTTTGAAAGACACCATCTATTACAATGTGTATGCCTACTATTATACCACCACCACTTATTTCTCCTAATAATTAATAATGTTACATATTCATAAAATATGGATGAGGATCCACTTATTATTCATTAAAGAACCTAATAATTATTTATAAATCATTACCATCAGTTCCAATGTTCCATAATTATAATTTTACTTCTATTTTCATATTTGAATTTTTATAATTTTCATTGTACTATGGTCCTGTAGCAGATTATTCAACATTTAATAATTCTAATAATCCCCTAGATGTGATCCGAAACCTATGGTAGGAGACTCATCAAGTGTAATTTGTTGAAATGAGTCTGTTGCCACTTTATCGGAATGAAATTCCTTAAATTATACAAATCCACATTTAGATACAATCTTTAAATGGTTTCAAAGTCTCTATATATAAATACAATATAGTATTTTTATGAGGTAGACTATTTAATATGACCGCACATAACCATATTTTAGGTAAGCACAAAAAATCCTTTCCCATGAGGTCTTTGACCTATTAGGTATCATTTTGTATCACTTATTTTAATTACCATTCTGGGGTTTAATTCATCTCCAAATATTAGTTTGTAAGTTCAAGAGAGGAAACTCACCCTCATAGGTATTTGAATTGGTTAATTAAATTATCTAAAAGGTATTCCTAGGTGGGGGGATGCTAAAAATTGAGTCAAATCCCTATTAGATAATTTTCTTATGTTACATCTTCAAAAAATGTGAATGAAACTCCACTTATTATGTAAGATCTTATTATTTTTAAATCATTTTCACAATCTTTAAGTCAAAATTACAACTCCTTTAGTTTTGATTAGGGGACATATATATATATTCATTGGATAAGGAGCACCATAGTTATGGGTGACTAGGTTTTGTCTTGGTGACTGCAATACAGAAATTACTTTTGTTACAATGGTGCTAAAAAAATTAAAAGTGACCAAAAAGAATTTTGGGTTTATAAATATGATAAATATTTGAAGTGGACTTATATGTTAAAAATACACCATCTATTCTAGTGTTTATGCCTAATATTATACCACTACCACTTGTTTCTACTAATAATTGATAATGTTATATCTTCAAGAAAATCTGGATGAAATTATACTTATTATGCATTAAAGAGCCTAATAATTATTTATAAATCATTACCATTAGTTCGAAAGTTCCATGATGATAATTTTACTTCTAATTCAATATTTGAATTTCTATAATTTTCATTGTACTACAATCTTTTAGCATATTATTGGACATTTTCTAATTCTGATGATCCCATGGATGTGATCCAAACCTTATGATAGGAGACCCATCTAGTGAAATTTGTTGCAATTACTGTATTGTATTTTATTTAAATCAAATTCCCTAAATTATATAAATCTAAATTTAGATACAATCTATAAATGGATTCAAAGTCTATATATGGAAATACTATATAGTAATGTTCTAAGTTATACTTCTTAATATGCCCTCACATAACCATAATTTAGGTAAGCACACAAAATCATTTCTCAAGAGGTGTATGAGTTACTAGGTTTGATTTTTTGTCACTTATTTTAATTACCATTTTGGGGTTGAATTCATCTCCAAATAATAGTTTGTAAGTTTAATAAAGATGACTCAACGTCACATATATTTGAATTGTTGAGTTAAATTATCTCAAAAGTATTCTTGGGGGGTGGGAACTTATAATTAAGCAATTAAATCCCTATTAGACAATTTGACTATGTTTCATCTTCAAATAATGAGGATAAAACTTCACTTATTATGCAAGATATTATTATTTCTAAATCATTAGCACAATCTCTACGTCAAAATCACAACTTCCTTGGTAGACTACTAGTCATGCCCTCACATAACCATTATTAATTTAGATAAGCACATAAAATCCTTTCCCAAGAGATCTTTGAGTTAATAGGTATGATTTTGTGTCACTTATTTTAATTGCCATTTTTGGGTTGATTTCAACTCCAAATATTAATTTGTAAGTTCATTAAAGGCAACTCGCCCTCACAGGTATTTGAATTGGCGAGTTAAATTATCTTAAAGGTATTTCGAAGGTGGGGTAGGCTAAAAATTATGTCAATGGTATTCTAGGGGGGATGGGGATAAATATTTTTATTAATTAATTTTACATTTCTTAAATTTTGAATATGTTTAAATATAAAAATATTTTAAAAAATAATTTAATATGTTACAAAGAATTATATAAACTTATAAATTAGTGTAGAATTAAAAATTCCCACCTGCTTCAAAATTAGGGTTAAGTTTATCTTTTTCTCTTTCCATTATTTTCTCAATTTTTCTCTCTCCCTTTTGAAGGTGAAAAAATATTCTTTTATTGACTATTAGGTTAACTATGGCATCAATGGTTTAAGCATTGACCCTATTTTTCACTGTTATTTCTATAGTTGTAGTGTTAATGGTGGAAGTGTTGACCCCATTTTTCACTATCATTTTTTTATGTTCTTAAAGTTAGGTATTTATTTTATATAATGTATTATTTTATTGTATTTTAAATGTGTGATTTGTTTTGCTTGACATGAACCTTTTATTAATTGTTTACTACTTTAAGTTCTGAAATCACTGAGATTTAGATAGACCTAGGTTTTTGTTATGAAAGGGCTGAGATAATGAAATGGTAGAGGTTAGGATTGTTTAGTGCTTACTTATATTCAATAGGGACCGAAATGGTGAATGTGAGTGAAAAGCATACACTTTTTTATTAATTGTAAGAAAATAATGAAATGGCTAAGATTAGGATTATTTAGCACTTATATTCAATAAGGACCCAAACGGTGAATGTGAGGGGAAAGAAGGCATTTTTTAATAAATCATAAGTAAATAATGAAATGGTGAAGATTAGGATTGTTTAGGGATTACTTGCATTCAATAGGGACCCAAATGGTGAATGTGAAGGGAAAATAGACATTTTTTATTAACTATAAACAAATAATGAAATGGGGGAGATTAGTATTGTTTAGTACTTGTATTCAATAGGGACTAAAATAGAGAATGTGAGGGGCAAGTAGACATTTTTTTTATTAATTTTAAGAAAATAAAGAAATGGTTCAGATAATGAAATGTGTAGATTATGATTATTTAGTTCTTATTTATATTCAATAGGGACCCAAATGGTGAATGTTGGGGAAAGCAGACATTTTTAATTAAATATAAGCAAATAATATTACTAAAAAAGTTCTATGATGCAAGAATGTTTCATTGGTTCCACCATCTCTTTCTCATCACATCATTCATCTATTATCTCTATTTGGGATACTATGAATTGTTTTTGTTTTAGACTAAGTTTAAAAGTCAATTTTTGGGGTGGCAAACTTTTCCCTCATGCTACATCATAAACTTTAATGAATGAATGATTGAATAACACCTAGCATTATTATTTTATGTGGTCAAATTTTTGCTCATGCTTTGATATTCTTGGGTAGAGGGGTCTCATGCATCATTATATATTAAAAAATTGGTTATAAAATAGTTGCACATATTATATAAGAGAAACTCTTATTTAAGGAGTAGTATTTGAGGGGTGGGAAGCAATAGGGGGATAACAATTTGTATGGCTATTCCCTTTTTTTGATTACCAACTATCATTTGCATCCAATCATATTTTTATTTAATAAAATATTGTATTAAAATGCTCATACTTTCTCTCAGTAACATGCATTACACATAATTTTTATAGTCTTTAGAGCACATCTTGATATATTCAAAGCATCTAATACAGGTATTTTGATCACCCTATACAGATATTTGGAGCATTCATATAATTTTTTGAATAATCCTATGTATGTCTTTGGATCACACCTAGAACATATTTATAGTAATTCTAGAGCGTATTTGGAGTGTGTTCGAAGCATTCAATCATCAGAGTTCGCTTGTTGAATCCTCAAAATTATAGATAAAAGAGTTGTAAAATATATGTGTTACCTTCTAAAAATAATCCCATCATTGGGATCTTTTTCTATACTCAAAATTACCCCATCTTTGGGATGTTTTAATTTACTCATTATTACCCCATCTATGGGATGTGTTGTTGTACTCAAAACTACACTATTCATTCGAGTTAGACAAAATAACAAGGTAAAAAATCAATAATAAATTACATATAAATAATGGAAAAATTGCATTCATATCTTACTTATAAAAGAATTCAACTATTAAATGCAATACAATATATAACCAAAAACAACACTTTAGGGATAGTTTATATATCTATGATGAGCTATATGAAATGCTCATCATTTCTCCTACACACTTTACCTTTCGTAAATCCTCTTTTAAAGAAGTGGATTATTGATCTTTAATCCAAATTTCCTAATTCAAACCTCTAACTTAGATCATAAACTTCAAAATTATGGCCCTTGTCATGGTATCCCTTTGGCCAAAATCCAAGATCTTTGACAACTGTATGACCCCGTCTTCAAATTTAAATTCTACTTGAGAATTCTAACACCGCCATGGACATAGAGGACAGAAAATCATAAGAGGCCTAAACCTCATCCTAATCTAGTCATTTTAACCTCTTTCTTCTAAGCATCAATTCGTAATCTGGCAAACCATTTTTTTAATTCTTAGACTCCATTTAATATTAGTGGGGATGAGGACTTCCCTGCACTTTAACTCAACAGGAAATGTCTACCACCTGAAAAGACTTACATTGAAACCATTGGCCATATTGATGGTTTAAAAATGCTTTAAAATAAGAAATATTATATCTCAATAGATCATCATACTTATTCTTCATATGAATATGATACAGTAGTTAAAAAGAATAAATAAGTTTATTTGCTTTTAGAAATTGTGATCTCATGCATAACCCAGTGGTGATTTGTAAATCCATAAATCTATTTTTGGTTTATTTCCATGCCATTTGGTTTCTTAATGTGGAGATAAAGGCACACAATTGTGTCTCACCAAAAAATAAATTTATCAAAAAATTAGATTGATATCCTAAAAACAAATTGAAAGTGTAGAACTCACAAATGACATCCTACCTTTCTTCAGCGATCTCTAGAAAAATGTCCATAAATACATGCTCATCTTCATTGATATGTGAAAAACCAAATGAAATTAACTGAATCTACCATTAAAAAATCTAATTATGTAAGAAAAGATCATAAACTAATGAAGACCTCCTACATGCTAATAGTTTCTCAGAAATAACATAAAAGTGCTAGATAAAATCCTGTGCTTTCTACAATTGTAATTAGGATTCTAAAAATTTCTTCTAATATTCTTCCTTAAGATTAGCATTTTCATCCTTCATTTTAGAATTTTCTTCTAGGTGATATGCTAGGTAGATATTATTTCATGTAATAGAACAAGGAAAGAGGGAACAACTCTTGTTGGACCCTATGTCTAAACTACAATCTCTCATGTTTCTCTTTGCATGGCCTAAAGAGAGGCTTGTAACTCAAAATTTTGAGTGGTGACATCTATTATTCTATTAATATGTTAGTACATCATTATATTTCTATCATAAATAATTTCTCTTAGATTATTAATCATATTACGCTTATGAACATTATAAATTATTAATTTGAGTGTCCTTGATAGTAAGATAATTTTGCAATTCAGTAATGTGAGTGTCCTTGATAGCAATATAATTCTACAAATTACTCAATTCTTGGGTCTGTGAAAACATTACATTATAGACCCTAGTCTGTTCAGCTAGTATTCCTTGAAGAATTATTTTTCATTCACTAACTCTAGTAATAGATTCTTCCCACCTTTGTTTCAAATTATAAATCATCAAGTCCTTACCTTTCAAAGTTGAAAATAAAATATCTAACTCTATTTTTTGTAGTCTAATTGTTTCCTCATTACATGATAAAGCCATGGCATGTTGCAATTCTTTTTCTTCGTTGACAGAATGTGGAGACTATGGATATTCTTTAATCAAGGGTGCATTACCCTTATCAACAATAGAGGGCATAAGATGCTCTACATTTTGAGGTATAACTTCTTCTATTAGGGTTCCCTTTGCAAATATAATATCTTCTATAGCCTACACATCTTCTTCTTTTTCTTCTTATAAGATAAGTTGGTTAATGCACCAAAATTTAGTTGGAGGAGGATGAGGTGTGTTTAAAGAAAGTCCCATTTGTCTCTTTGATCTCCATCATAGTATATTCATAACCAATGGTGTCATAGATGGTCATTCTATAATTTCAAGTGTGGGTTCTTTAATCCATATTTTAGTGGAAGGAGGAGAGGTAGGGCATGGTGTCATTTTAGAAGGAGCTAGAGAAATTTTTTGAAAGAAAGATGACCAAGCCTTTTCACCCTTTGGTTTACTGAGAAAATAATGGTGACAAATGAGTGTAACCAGCCCATAATAGCAGGTAGATCCAGTACCTCATCTTATCTTCTGAGAAATATTAATCATAGAATTATGAAGGAGAGAGGGAAGATCAATATTATATTCTTCTGAAATAACTCTTTTCCTCAAATGAATGACTTTCATATCATCTCCACCCACTACTGTAAATTGACCATCACAAGTTATATATTTCATTATCCAAAAAATAACATTTTTCCAAGGTTGAGGAAGACTTTCTCTCTAAATTCCCTTAGCTACTCCTTAGGGGTATTTGGCCAGTCTAGGGTGTGGTTCATTTACTTCAACAAACATATAAATTAGGTCAAAAAAGCTTATCTTTTTAGTGTCAAATAATCTATCCTCAGGAATCCCTGATATATCATTGATTACAGAGGGATTTACTGGAATGTTCTTCACTTTGATAATAGAATGATCTTCATCAAAATTCTCATAGAACTTTTGTATAATTTATTCATGGAATCCTTGAAACATTTTTAATAAATTCAATGAACATATTGTTTCAAAGATGTCTCTGACTACTTCGTCTTATAAGAATGCATTGAAGGATTTTGGTTCACTTTTTTTCTTTCTCCCACACATCTTCAGAGAAAAAAACTATTTAATTTAAAATATAAATATACTATAAAAACATAGAGCTCAAATTTGCAAAGGGAACATATGAAGCAAGATGTTATAGATATGACATAATAATTGTTGGTAATGAACATACAAAAAATAATAACAAAGTAGGTTATATGATGTGATAATGACAAGAATGATGGTGATAGTTATGGGTATCTATTCAGAGCATGCCATGTGAGATATAATGAGAAGGTGCTTTATCTGGTCAAGTAGTAATGATGTGTCATAAAGGTCATTATTAGTAGTACTAGGAGAAATAATCATAATTAATTATGTGTCATACCAAATATTTTTGAAAAACCATCTATTTAAAACATAGTTACATCAATCTTGTTAGAAAAGACCATTTGGAAACATCATCACAAAGCACCATCACATCAAATTATGGATTGTGACATTTTTGGTATAATGGCATTGTTTTTATTCTCAATGATGGAGGTGGATTCTTCCCATTCATGATTTTTAATCTTATGAGCATAGCTATCAATCTTTGGAGCATAGATTCCAGTCTTTAGAGCTAAAACTTTAGTATTTAGAGCTAAACCTTCGAACTTGATAGTATAAAGCACCTTATATATAAAAAACACCTAATTTATTAAAAAATCCTTATATATATTTAACACCTTATATATATATAAATAAATAACCTTATATATATGGTGTTATTTGTATGTATTTGTAACCAATTGCATCTGCTTAATCCATGTCTTGTCTGAAGAACCACGTAGGGGTTTTGTTGATGGAGGTAATGGCTGAGCTAGAGTTAGCCCTTGGAAGGTAGATGTTTGGGGAGTAAACCTCTCGACATGTTAGAATAAGTCATTTCAGTGTTTGTCATTTGTTGTTAATGCAATGGTATTGAAATTCGTGTCTCAAAAGACTGTGTTTGTCCCATCTGAATAGACAAATAGGACCTATTATAAATTTTTGATTACAAATGTTCCTACCTAGACAATGGATTTCAAATTTTGATTGATGAGACCGTATATTGTCTTAATGCAGGATGATTGCACATAAGACTTTTTTGGAAATTTTGATTAATGTAATGCTAATGGAGATCCTAGTTCATACCGTATTAATGGGAAAGCTTGTCAAAATTCAAACTATTGATTTTAGTAATTAATTGATCTAAAATTAAATTTAGCTTTAATTAAAATTTCATTTTCCATAATTTTTATCTTTAAATATAAATATTTCAACCTTTTGACACGTGTCTACCACCTCAAATACAACTAAGTGCTCACGTGGCCTGAATATGACTAAGCTATCTAGTTTGCTCAAAATATAGACATGTGGCACCTTTTTATTGCCTTGTAAATTATCATGATGCAAATTTACATGATGACTCATCTATTTCTTAGGACATGGTGACTCTCAATTCATAGCGAGCTCTCATATGGTGCCTTTTAATTCTGATACCTTGAATTGGGAATCCACTCTTGTGTTTATTTAAAAAAGTATCTCTTAGAAGATACATTAAAGGGGAAATAATATTTTGTTCATGTTTTAAAGGAATATCCTAGGAGATACCTTGATGGTATTATAGGGGCCATTAACATATCACCTAGTAGTGCCTTTCGTGTAAAGAAAAATTCCACTTGTTCCTTGAAGGATAAATAATCTCCTATGCCTCTTTAAATAGTACCTCTTAGGAGATACCTTGAAGTGGAAATCCACTCTTGTGCATGTTTGGAAGGTATGTCCTAGGAGATACCTTAAAGGTATTATAAGGGACTTAAAAATATCACCAAATATTGCCTTTCATGGAAAGGAAAATTGCACTTGTTCCTTGAAGGAGAAATCCACTTTTGTCCATGTTTGAAATGTATCTCGTAGGAGATAACTTGAAGTGGAAACCCAATCTTGTGCTTGTTTGAAAGGTATGTCCTACAAGAAACATTGAAATTATGATAGGCACCTTCAAAATATCACCTAGTAATGCCTTTTAGGTAAAGGGAATTCCACTTGTTCCTTGAAGTAGAAATCAACTCTTGTGCTTGTTTGAAAGGTATATTATAAGAGATACCTTGAAGGGGAAATCCACTGTTGTTCATTTTTGAAAGGTATATCTTAGGAGATATCTTAAATGTATTATAAATGCCTTCAAAATATCACCTAGTAGTTCCTTCCATGTAAAGGAAACTTTCACTTGTTCCTTAAAGGAAAAATCCACCCTTGTCCCTATTTGAAATGTATCTCCTAGGATATACATTGAAGGGGAAATCCACTTTTGTGAATTTTTGAAAGGTATCTCCTAAGATATACCTTTAAGGTATTACAAATGACTTCATAATATCACGTAGTAGTGCCTTCTATGTAAAGGAAAATTCTACTTGTTTCTTAAAGGAGAAATCCACTCATGCGCATGTTTGAAAGGTATCTGCTATGAGATAACATAAAAATGGAAATACACTCTTATGCGTGTTTTAAAGGTATTTAATAAGAGATAAATTGAAGGTGTTACAAGGTCCTTCAAAATATCACTCATTAGTGTCTTCCATGTAAAGGAGAATTGCACTTGTTCCTTGAAGGGAAAATCCACTTTTGTCCTTGTTTGAAATGTATCTCCTAGGAAATACCTTGAAGGGGAAATCCAATATTTTGCATGTTTAAAAGGTATATACTAAGAGATAACTTCAAGATATTAAAAATGATTTCAAAATATCACTTAGTAGTGCCTTCTATGTAAAGGAAAATTCTACTTTTTCCTTGAAGGAGAAGTCCACCCTTTTTCCTATTTGAAATGTATCTGCTAGAGGATACCTTGAAGGGGAAATCAAATTTTGTACATGTTTGAAAGCTATCTCATAAGAGATACCTCAAAGGTATTAAAAATTCCTTCAAAATATCACCTAGTAATGCCTTCTGTGTAAAGGAAAATTTCACTTGTTCATTGAAGGAAAAATCCACTCTTGTACCTATTTGAAAGGTATCTCCTATGAGATACCTTGAAAGGGGAAATACACTTTATGAATGTTTGAGAGTTATCTCCTAGTTGATAAATTTAAGTTATTACAAGGGACTTTAAAATATCACCTAGTCATGGCTTCTATGTAAAGGAAAATTACACATGTTCCTTGAAGGAGAAATCCATTCTTATCCCTATTTGAATTATATCTCCTAGTAAATAAATTGAAGGGGAAATGCACTATTATGAATATTTGAAAGGTATCTTCTTTGATTTTTCATATCTAATAAGTTTCATTGGCATAATTTTATCTCTATTTTCCATATGCCCTCACCCTAGCCATCCTAATTTTTAGAAGCATTCCTCAAAAGATAGTTATCAACTCACCTCTCCCATCATTAATTTCAAAGTATAAATACCCATTATAAGAAAATTATTATGAGCTCACCTAGGGGAATTAGATTATAAATTCCCCTCTCCTCATTTGGACAAATAATTAGATGAAGTGAGATTTTGATAATATTAATCAATTTTAGAGATAAAAAGAGTAAAGAGAGTTGAGCTGAGAATTATGATAATTTGTGAGTAGGGATTATTAATCTAGTGCCTTAAGTAAGACATAGAATGGTTTTGAATAAGAATTATTGATGTATAATTCTACATCTTCATTAGCACTAGAATAATTATGGGTAAAACACATTTGAGGGTGAATATCAGTGTATATGCAAAATCCTAAAGTCTTCATCCAATTATTACCTGTAAGGAAACAAGTTGGTAGAGTCTACAAACAAAAATCTAATCAGGTTGATCAAACAAATGTGCAATGACAAGCAGAAGAAAGGTCACCTAAACATGAAGATGGCCCTATGGGTAGATCACATCACCCTAAATAGGTTCTAAATACTTCATTAATTGAGGTTATATATGAGAAGGAAATAATTATTCTAGTATCATCAAAAATCCATGCATAATAGCTCTTGAAGGCTATTGAAATTGAAGAAAATAGAGCAATGGAGGTTCAACTTATTGAATTGATCAAACTCTAGAAGGTGATGGAATAGGAAAGACCTGAAAATTCCATCCAATAATAAGAAATTAAGTGATGGTTTGATAGGAAGTCATTAGACCCATGTTTTTAACCTAAAGATTTAGTTCACAAATATGATCATGTGAAGCTCGATTATTTTTAGAGAGGACCATTTTGCATCATCAGTGATAGGTAGGGGAATGATTATGAATTATAAGATCAAGAGGGAAACTCATTGGAGATTCCTATCAATGAGATCAACTTGAATCATTTTAACTGACTTACACATCTTCCCCCTTGTACATAATTAATTAGTTTCCCTTTCTATTGCGTGTTTCATTTTTCACTTTTTTTCCCTTGCTTATTTTTCATTCCCTTTATTGTTTCATTTTCAAATAAATTCCATTGGCACAAGTTAATCTTATAGTCATCATGCATCCTCTCCCTAATTCTCCAAATTATTTTAAAAACATTCTTTGAAAGATGGTTATCTACCTGCCTTACTTGACATTAATGCAAAATGCCCCATTTTTGTGTGACTCCCCATAAAGATCACCAAAAATATCTCATGAGTGGCTCTTTGAGCATGTGTGCCACCCTTATCATTTATAGGGGTGCCCAGTTTTAAAAGATCTCATCCAAGCCAACCATTAGACATAGTGAGAACATCATGAACATCAAACAAATTGAGAGAATCAGGAAGGGCTAAGTCTATAATTACAAGTATAAAAATAAAGAACCATTAATCTAGACCTTCAATATAAATAGGGATTTTTTTTAGATCAAAATCATCACCAATGAAAGCTTTTACATCTTCATTAGGAAGTGACCAACATCCAATTAGATAAATAACCTATGGGTTAAGAAATGGGGGTGACATTTCCCTCAAACATGCAATAAACAAAGCCAATGCTTCCACCCCTACTCCAAATAATGAAAAGTTTCCCAACATCAAAAAAGCATCCAAGGGGGAATTGAGGGATCAAACATTAGTCATCAAATTCACAGAAAATCTCTTCAACTCAAAGTTGATAAGAACCCTAAGAGTCTGAAAGGGGGTGCTTACACTTGAATTCTTGTAAGGGCCAACAAAAATGACTACAACTCATTTAGATGTAGGTTATGAGAATGCACACTAGCACATTTAATGGTGCCTTATGTTCATCCATGCCTGGAGATCATCACCATTTACATGTAAAGATATGATGCCCACTCTAACATAATTAATGTAAACACCCATTTAAGGGTAAAAATTAATGTAGATAACATTAAGGACATGATTCATCTCCCCAATCATCTAGAGGCCAAGATCTATAGTGTAGATAGCCTTTGAACTATTTTATATTCTTAGGTCTAATAAAAGGAAGACTTCCTCAGCTTTCTCCTCAAAATCAAAATCATGGAAATGGCTCCAATGCTCATTTCCATCAATAGGTTTCCTATGCATCACCTAAGAGAAAATCTATCCATGTTGGCCTTCATCTTCAAAATTAACTTTGATGCCAACATCAAAGAATTCTAAATGGGGGAAATTTTACTCATAACCTCAGAATAGAAGGGACAAGATTTTATGTTGTATTTGGTGGAATCCATTACTACCTCTATAAGAGATGAGATATAAAATTTTTCAAAAATGGGTACCATCGAGTACTCATCATTACTTCTACATCTCATTTTATTCTATCATCCTTAATTCCTCTCCAAATACCTCAACTTTAACTCCTCTAAAATAAATGTCTTCCCCAATGTGGTGAACCCAGTCACTATATGGACCCATATCCTTTTTATTACTAGGGAATACTGTGATTTTTTAGATATTTTTATGGCTCTAATTCTCATCAACCTCAATGTGGATTACCTTACATTCAGAATGACTGAATCATAGATGACATGACTCAATAAGAGCAAGGTCCCAATCGATTGGTTCTAGGGAGCCCACTTCTCATTCCTTTGAGTGTATAATTCCTAGGGAGAACCCTCCTAGATCTCATGCATGATGATAGACTAGAATATAGACTTAGAGTATGCTCATCAGCTTGATGTGATTGATTCCATCTATGGGGTAGGGAAGAAGATGAAATGCTTGTATGATGTCCCCTTCACAAGAGGAGGCATTATAGTGTGCAAAAGGAACTAGAAATGCCTACTCATATCCAAGTTGGTGGAGCTTGTCTTAGACCTAATAGATGACATATGGGCTTATGATCTAACTGGATATGTATCAAACTTAAAGATCGGTAGTGCCCCTAGGCATCAAACCCAACCTTAATTTGAGTAGAGGAAGTCTCCCATGGAAGACATTCCCAAAAATTAAGTAGACATAGCTCATATCTCACTAGATGCCATCAAACCATGGGAATATTTTGATGAGAAGGTCTGAGATCACAACCCAACAAGGAAATTATCATGGGTAATAAATAAGTATCTTAAAGAGTTAGGATGGAGAGAACATAAAAAGGTCTCCTTTACAAAATACAAGTATAGGATCAACCTACCATATGCCAAGATTGATGAGGATGATAGAGATGAAAGCTTTGATAAGATGTGGGAGGATAATCATTAGGAGGAGGGATTAGAAAAGGAAGAATCCCCACCTAAAATAAGGATAAGAGGAGAAGGAGAAGAAGGAGAAAAGGAATATACTCTTGGGTTTGTATAAGGAGTCATGCCACTATATAAAGAGGCTAAGGTCTTAGAGGTTCAAAAGCCTTCCTCATAGCCATATCCCATGTACTCAAACTCTATAGCTCTGAAATAACAATAGTCTCTATCTAAGCACATTGAGATTGGTTCATCCTAGTATAAGTGGCATGGTGCACCCAAATCTAGCCCTTTATCTAAACATATATATAATAAAATGTACTTCTCAATTCCCTACCTTTCTACCTCTACCTCTCTCATCACCTCAATAATTACATCTACCATCTCACCTTAGGTTTAAATAGTCTATACTACTCTGGCAAGCATCTCCTTGTCCCCTCTCTCATCTTCTTCTACCCAATCATCCACTAATATTGCATCACTTTACTCTGTAGTCTTGATCTCCTCTTACATGCCTTTCCTCACCCCACTACCTTCAACTTTAGCATCATATTCTATCATGGTGCACTCACCATCCCCCCACTCTATGAGATCTTACCATTTTCCCCTTCCACCCTCACCCTACATCCAACTTCTTTTGAAGAAATAATGTCTACTGCTTCACATCAGCAACTATTCTAATCATGCTACCAAACATAATCTCATTTATGGGGTAGAGAATTCAATGGTTGAATAATTACTAGAAATAGGTAAACACAGGAAGAGTGGCCTGAAAGGATTGAATATAAATAAAGAGAGGAAAGTAGGTGAAGGTCGATACTGAAACTCATATGCCATCATTTTATGACCCTATACAACAATCCCTTATGGTTTCTCATGTGACCCCCAATTAGTTAAGCCCTAAGGATAGATGTAGTTAGGGGACTACATTATTAAATTTATTGTCCTCAACCTTAGCCAAACTAGGCCCATTGATAGAATCAAGTTGATGGAAGATACAAAAAAGTTTGTTACTATAGACTACCTCAAGGTGACTCAATAGTTATAAAAGACCAAGCTAGAGCTTACAAGAGTGAAAGATACAGTCAAACACCTCAGTGTTGAGGCTAAGGCCAAAGCTCAATAAAGAAAGGTTTTACCTATAAATCCACATCTTTAATGAGATATTTTAAGCATAAGTTAACGAATGAGTGGCTACTAAAAATGAGTTACAGGAGAAGGATAATTAAATGGATTGAATCTACAAGGATATCTCTAAATTTAATTAATCATATCATCAATTATAGTAAAAGGCATTAAAAGAATCCTTGGTCAGGAACCAAGAAATTGAGAAGCTAAAAAACAATATATTGTTACCGATCCATAGGCCTCAAAAATCCTCTCTATGGTGTAATAACTATATAAATCCTATTGAGAAAGGATCAAGGTCATGGTGTTAAACTTGAAGACAACACTAAATTTCATTATAGATCCATAAAATTTGGCCTTTCAAGTGAGCACATTTATTGATTAGGTGATCTCCTTCATCTCCCCTAAGGTCCCAGAGTCAAAAACCCTCATCTAGAAGCTGTATAGTTCTTCTCATGAGATTTTACTAGCAGGGATGATTGACCAGAGGTAAGTGATGGTTGAGGTCAACAATTTTCTTGGTTTTATCAAGGTAACAAATAAATACAAGGAATTCCTTAATGCCTTAGATCATGTGATCTAAGATAGGTGGGGATGCATCAAGTAGTTAGTCTAGTTGTTACTTCCTTGCCATTGCTTGGTAGATAACAACATCCTTGCTAAAGGATAGATCAAAGAAATACTTGAGCAAAAGTAGAATGACTAGATCATCTTCATAACTCTCAATCAAGAACCTGATGGCTCTGAGGTAGAGAAAATTTTACACCAACTCACCCAAATATAGTTCTAGAATTGGTGGTGGTCAAAGGCTTGGCAAGCACATATTTCAAGGAAATAAGAGATTTGGATAGAGCCTTTAAGGCTCTAAAAAAGGAGACCTAGATAAAGGAGGAAGAATGGGTACCCTTGTAGGTGGCCTTTTAAAAACTATAGGTATCTATACCTTCCTCACATTATTTTAATTTTTCTTCAACTACTTTTAGTACCAGAGTTTTGGGTTCTCACATATACAAGCATATGCCCCTATGAGTCACAAGGAACTATGGATCAAAAAACCAAATTTGTTAGTTTTGGAGCAACCCATCTTTATCTTTAAGCTCACTCGATAGTTAACAATTCCTTGACACCTTTCGATGGTTCCCATTTCATTACTTTCCTTCTTTGAGGGTCCTTTCAAAAATTTTCCTAAGTATCATCATTCATCCACTTTTGACAGATGGTAACCCCATGCTCAATCTCAATGAAGAATTCCCTACCCCTCTGAAAAAGCTCCAACTTGATGCATGTCATCTTTGTGCTTATCTGGAAGTGGTGTCAGTTTGCTAGAACTTAAAGGAGCACCTCTGGAAGAGAGTGTGTGTCCCTCCTTTAAAGAAAGTTTTTTTAAACACTTTAAGCCAAACATAAAGTGTAATATAATGATTCTAAGGGGGACCAAGGCTATTAAACACAACATAGGTAGGACATCTTTATAAGTATACAAGTAGTAGCAACTTAGTTATCCTAAGCGTAGTGTCCATAACAAAATAATGTAGTTATATTATATCTAGGATTCAATGTTTAATTGCACTCATGTGCTAAATACCATCTTTAAGTTGCCACAACACCATCATGGGAACAAGTGTTAAAATATTTAAGTATCATCTCCCCAGGGTGTCACCTTGGCTATATAGGTTATTCACTTTTGTAGGGGCCTGGTATTATTTTTCACTAGCTATCATAATTTGTATTCTTGATTTTATAGCCATTTTAATAGACTAGGATATTATTAGTTAGCATTTTTATATTCTACAACCTTAAGAGGTGTACCTCACAGATGTGATTAGATGCTTTGTATGTGCCTTTCATGGCCTTCTATATATTGTTCTCCATCTACAATTATGAGGATGTGATGTTCTATGTTATTTGGAGTAGATAATTATCTTTATCTAATGTTTTTTTATTTTGCTTCTATAGTTTGGGTTTTTACTTACATAATAGACTATAACTCATGCTTTCTGCTCCTTCATGGTCTATAATGCTTGAGGATCTAATCTATTTTATGAAATTATATATTAATGTTTCAAATCTCTCAAAAAATCAACATATGTTAAATTTACATTACATGTTCTTTTCTTCTTTTCTTTAGAATTAAATGAAGATATAGCTTCTAAAATCCCTAAGGTTTCTTTACAGACTGTAATTTGATCTTACACTTGTAAAGGTTTTGCATTTTGCGTAAAGAAAAATTGCACTTTTTTCTTGAAGTAGAAATCCACTTTTTTCCCTATTTTAAGTGTATCTCCTAGGAGATAACTTTAAGGGGAAATCTAATCTTGTGTACATTTGAAAGGTATCTCCTAGAAGATATATTAAAGGTATTATAGGGTCCTTCAAAATATCACCTAGTAGTGCCTTCTTTATAAATGAAAATTGCACTTGTTCCTTGAAGGAAAAATCCACTCTTATACTTGTTTGAAGGGAAAATCAACTCATTTTCATGTTTGAAAGGTATCTACTAGGAGATACCTTGAAGGTATTACAAGGGACTTCAAAATATCACATAGTAGTGCTAAAATAGGAGATTCTACTTGTTTACCACTTGTTTATACAACTATTAATAGTGTTTTCTATGTAAAGGAAAATTACACTAGTACATTGAAGGAGAAATTCACTCTTGTACCTATTTGAAAGATAAATGTATCTATTAGGAGATACCTTTAAAGGTAAATCCAATCTTATGCATGTTTGACCTTGAAATTATTACAAAGGCCTTCAAAATGTCACACAATAGTTCCTTCCATGTAAAGATAAATTTCACTTATTCCATGAAGGAGAAATCCACTCGTATCCATGTTTAAAATGTATCCCATAAGAGATAACTTGAAGGGGAAATCCACTCTTATGAATGTTTGAAAGGTATATCCTAGGAGATACATTGAATGTATTATAGGGAACTTCAAAATATAACACAGTGGTGCCTTCCATGTAAAATAAAATTCCACTTGTTTCTTGAAGTAGAAATCCACCAAATGGAATTTAGGCAAGACAATAAAAAAATCATAGAAACATTGGAAGGGTTAAAACCATGATCATCTAAAAACATGTCCATTAATCCAAATGAGAGTTGGGAATAATGTACAACCAAAAAATACCCTAAGCATGTTCATTTCCAAATAAAATTCAATTGAACTCATAATATAGAAAAAAACAAGAAACAATTCATAGAAATATTGGAAGGGGTAAAACCATGATCATCTAAAAACATGTCCATTGATCCAAATAAGATTCAAGATTAATCTATAGCCAAAATAGTTATGGATGATCTTTAAATTAGAAAATGTCACTTGGCAGTGAGTGAGATTAGTTTTTGTAAACAATAAGAAATATTGAAGTTAGGGATTAAGAACATATAAAATCTTAAACCAAGTGGCATAGATTAAATTTTTCAACATTATAAAATGAATGTGGCATAAATAAAGTTTAAATAAATCAATGTCTTAGGGGAACTATCCCAGGAAAATTATTTTGTAGGTCAAAGCAGTGATGATAAAAAACCTAAAGGGTCCTTACAAAAAAGGCCAAATGGCACTTTCAAAAGGTTTGAATGGTACTTCTAAATGGGGAAAGGTTTAGGACTAAATTCGTAAAGGGTAATTTTGGAGGGAAAAGGGCCATTCAAAAAAGGTTGAAGGGTACTTTTAAAAGGGCTAAAGGGTACATTCAAAAATCTTTAAGGGTACTTTCAAAAACCCTGAAGGGTGCTTTCAAAAGGTCTGAAGGGTACTTCTCATCATGAAAAGGGCCCAAGACAAAAGTCCCAAAGGGTAAATCTTAATGGCAAAGGGTCATTCCATAAATTTTGAAGGGTAATCATAGAGGGAAAAGGGCCATTTTGAAAAAAAGCAAAAAGGCAATTCTGTAGGGGAATTATCCATGCTAGAACTCTTGAAGTGTAAGTTACACAAAACCTAAAGGGTATTCACCCTTTTGGTCATTGTTTAGGCAAAATTGCATTGGAAATATTGTTGCAGGGAATAATTTTGGGCTTTTTGATTCACAAAAAATGTCTAATAACAAAAGTTTGAAGGGTCATTTCGAAAGGGCAAAGTGACAAAAGGCCAAATCTTTCTTAAAAATACCTTAAGGTCTACAATTTTGATGGTTTCACATTGAATCTTAGAATTAAGACACCTTTATCCCTTGATAAGATAGAGAATACCTTATACATAATAATCAATGTATTGCTAACTACCTTATTTAATTGAAACACCTAGTTACTCATTAAATCATTTCTTCACTACAATAATGATTGGTAAGTTCTACCAAAAGGTATTTTACTAAGAGACTCCTTGTAATACCTTAATGGGTGAGTTTAAATTATCTCCTTGAGGGTAACATGAAGGAATCTTAATGGGTGACTTTAAATTATTCTCTATAATATAGAGAATACCTTATACATAACAATAAATTTATTGTTAACTACATTCTTTAATTAAAAGACCTATTTACTCATTGACTCCTTTCTTCACTAAAATAATTATTGGTAAGTTCCATAATCAATGTATTATTAATTACTTTATTTAATTGAAACACCTATTTACTCATTTAATCCTTTCTTCACTACAATAATGATTGGTGAGTTCCACCTCAAGGTATTTTACTATGAGAGTCCTTGTAATACCTTAATCAGTGAGTTGAAATTATCTCCCTGAGGGTAATATGAAGGTATCTTAATGGGTGAGTTGAAATTATATCCTTCAAAAATTTTCACTCTAGGAAGCTTCCAAAATAGGGGGAAGGGTAGATCAAAAAATAAAGTCCCTATGGTCACATAGACAAACACAATCAAACAGTCTCAAAAAAATTGATATAGGAAAAACCAAAGATCTAGGCCAAAGGTTGCTCTTATAAGATACCTTGAAGGGGAAGTGCACTCTTGTCCTTATTTGAAAGGTATCTCATTGAATCCCTTATATACCTTTATAACATTAGGCATGCTTAACCTTGAGGTATCTATGGATCATAATCCATGTTTTAAATTTTTGGGTTAGTTAGAGAGGGGCTCAATGCTGGGGGATATGACTTCTATAATTTTGGGTATTTCAGTCTCTTGCATTATGGAAATTAAAAGACTACTTAAAAAATATCTACACCTTAAAATAAGGAGAAAATATAGTTAAGGAAGAATTTTTAGAGGGGTGGAAAGTAATAGGGGATAAAGATTGGCATGGATTCTCCTATTTTTTGGTTTCCAAATGTATATTGATATCCAATCAATTTTTTTTTAATTTTATTTTAATAAGACACTCATCATTTTTATAAGCATCATATATTTAATAAATTTTTAAAATGCATGGGACTACTCATCAAAAAAAAATCTCCTATAATTTCTAGATAATACCCCCTTAAAACAATTAGCTATCCCATAGCATGGGACCATGCAATTGACCTTTTCATCAACAACATGATCGATGAAGTTTAGTAGGTGGTGTATTGGCCTCCTCTTTCTTGGGTTACTCTTATTCATTTTTGGCTAAGTCTTGGTCCCTTCCACTAATGACACTATTTTCATGATGCTCCTCATGAATGATGGGAGTTATTATTTAAAGTAAAGGCATGCCATTGGTCAAAGGAAGTGGGCCCCATTTCTAACAATAATTCTAGAGGTAGTTTAGAGGGAGAAACGTATCATTGTAGTGATTCTTCTAACCATTATGGGAATCCTAGAGGTTGATTCACATATCATAATTATCTCCCACAACTTTAAAGGTTCCATAGGTAACTATTCATTGAGAGTGAAAGTTTTAGGCATCAATATTATCTACTAGCATATTTTTGAATGGGTAATTTGTTGGTATCTCATAGGAGATACCTTAAAGATATTACAAACCTCAATAACACTGGGCAAATAAAATTTCAGGGTATTGAAAAGGAGATTCCTTCGAGGGCCTTATAATACCTTCATGGGTAACTTGAAGTTATCTCCCAATATATACCTTGAATATATTAAAAGGACCATCAAGGTAAAGGAAAATTTTAGAGGTAAACCATGGTAGTTATTCAAATTTTAAATGATTAATATAATAGGGAAAATTATTAAAATAGATTGAGGTGAAAAGAGCATGTGCGTAAGAGGACCTAAAATGCAAGCTCTCCCAAGTATTATAAGGACCTTTAATTTATCAAGTTATCAACCTGTATTGCTTTCAAGGTGAAGGAAAGTTCTAGTAAGATATACATTCAAGGTGAAGGAAAGTGCTTTTGATGTGTCCACTAGGAGATTCCTTCAAGGGATTTTAAGTAAACTTATAATTACATCATGGTTAAATTGGAGGTATATCTTATGAGATGTCTTGTAATAAAAATTCACTCTTGTGCATGATTGAAAGGTATCTCCTAGAAGATACCTGTTCATGGTTATTTTGGCACTTATTAAAAACATACTTCCCCTCATATTTCTCCTTTGAAACAAATGTTTGTGTATTCCTTTACCCATTATATTATATTAGTTGGTGCACATAATTTATTTTTAGTTTGGTTATATCTTATTAGTTTAAGTGTAAGTTAATGTATACATTACAAATATTTAATATGTATTTTGTATTATAGTTTAGAATTAACATTTTTTGATATACATTTAATCATTGATCAAACACAAAAAAATTCATGAAATAATGTAACATGTAACTTAAATTTTAAAAACATCAATATTTAAATCATTTCAATTACCTTACAAAAGGTCTTTAGAAGAAAAAGGAATTCTCACATTTAAAAGGTAGAAGAAGGCCTCGCTTAAAGATAATTTGGATAAAAGGTAGAAGAAGGAATCACTCCAAGAGAATTTAGATAGAGTATAATTTAAAATACCAACAATCAAATTGAATCCACATAAACATTTTACATTTTATGGTGGAGACAAAATTAATCTTGCTAATTGGTATTTTGAATTGTTTCGTCCTTCAAACTTGCATGCAGATATATACTTATTTAGCACTACATTGGTAAAAAGTTCTTCTCCAATTCAAATAATCCTTGCCTATGCTAAGGATGAACTTGAAGATGCCTCTAAATTCAAATTAGAAGTATGGAATGGATAAGAGGTAATTCGCCATTAAGCTAAAACTAATTATAGTTAATTTACACCCAGTAAAATGGAGTTGAAAAAAAATAATTTTTCTCCTTTTTGTGAAACATTCGGGTTTCATTTGGATGGTGATGACAACATTTAAATATTAGGGTTGATAGACAAAGATAATTTATTCATTATAATACAACATATATTGAAAGAAAAACATGAACAAGGGGCAATAACTTCTTCTATTTTCCACCACGCAAACATGTATTTAAGATACCCTAAAATCATGACATAAAAAACATTAAAAAAAGATAAGAAAGGGTAATATATTTGTATACAAATTTGAAAGAGGTCATACAAGTACTCACACCAGTGGAGAGAAATATGATAAAAAAAAGGTTGGAACACTTTTGTTGACATGAACTTTTAATCATACACAACATGAATTCTCTACATAGTACATTTACCTCTAAGAATTATGACTTAAACATTCTTTTAGGGATCTATGAATGGGGGGATGCTAATATCAAAATAAGAAATATAAATGAAATAGAGATGAATGATATAATTCATTCATTTTTAAAATATAATGAGGTTATGATGAAGGATGCTTTGTTAATTCATTTTCATAAAATCAACCTTGAATGTATTATTGAATCAAAGGAAGTCCTAAAAGAGATGACGAAGAAAAAATATATAAGGCTCAAAATTGTAGGTGGACAACACATAATTATAGCAAAACAAAGATTTTTTTAGAATAAGAATACAAATCACAATCATTGAGAAATAAATGTTCTACTAGAAGGGCAATATTTCTAAAAACTTGTACTCTATTCCATATTATGTACAAAATATGTAACCAATATAATGAAGATAAAAAAATAATTTATAAGGACTCATTTTTAGAAAGAGTTTGATCTGTACATGACCTTATCAAACTAAGAGGTTGAAAGAATATTGAAATAGGGAATAAAAATATGGAAAAAATACATGAATAATATAGACACTTGTTCACACAAATGAACTATTCATCATAACAACTATAGGAGAGAAAATGCCTTCTTTTCTTGGAAAAAACTATTTGGGATTGTTTTGATAAGGCATTTGATGTGTTTGAAAGTGGTACTTTACCTAGTTTAGATAAACAAGATTTAAATCTAATTGGTGCAATAGTAAATTGAAATATTCAAGGCCTTTTAGACAAATAAAAAATGGAACTAGTAGATTTATTAGAAAAAGGTTCTATTTCCTATTGAAAACCCTTGGGTACAACAACATAGATAAATGGTGCAAAAAGGTGAAGCTAGGAAGTAACACATATTCAAAAATTGTAGATTATTTTAGAAACCATGATATGACACTACCACTAGACCAAACAATTATACCTATAAAGGTAATGGAGCATCATAAAATTTGTAAAAAAAGGTTTGATGATTTGTGTGTCTTGAATGAAGGAATTTAAAAAAATTAAAAACGATGGGAATCATTATCTCAAGATTAATTAATCATATTTAAAAATTATCTACATAATGATGGATGTCAACTTACCAAGACTAATACAAAAAGAGTTAGCCACCATTATGGGCTCCCTTGTCTTTGGCCATCCATTTTAGAAGATTTTAGTGAAATGTTATTTCTTGGTCTGAATGCCAATTTTATAATTATTGATATTCTGAATCTCACTATAGTTTTAAAGGAAGAACATCTTCACCTATTTCTATAGGGATTTATTGAAAAATTTATTGTCAGGGCCTTCAACATATTCATCATCCACAAAATAGAACATTATTTTTTCATTCAAACCTCTCTCAAGAATCTACATGTTGGTGATTTCCATTCCATGAAATATACAGGTGTCATACTATGGGGTCTAGATAGTTACGGATTTGATTGGACATATATTATAGGTATAAATTTTTGTCAAGGTCCCACTCATTTTTCGCTGTAACGTTTCAATCTCCATTCAAAACAGAATAGATTAGAAGAATTTTTTGACATCTTCAAAGACATACCAACATTTTAAATGATTAACTCACATAGAACATGAAAGACATTAAAAAATAAACTAGATAGCATCTTTTGGGAGAAACTTATTTCTATTTTCAATGATTTAAATGCATGTGACTTGCTAAGGGTATATACAGGAGCTAGGTTGGTGTGTGCTTGTACAAAATTGGAAAGAAATTTATGGTTAATTATATAAATTGAATAACAAATAACTTTTAATGTTCAATTTAAATTTTTTTTGACATATTCAGAGCAAACAATACAAAAACAATGATCATTACCACCAGGTGCATAAAGTTTTTAATTTATTTTATAATCATGCTTCATTTTCCAAATATAACATCTTAACAATATTTCAGTGTGTATGCTTTATTTTTAAAACCTAATAGCTTATAAATATTTTGGTGTGTAACACTACTGACATTTCATGCAATTGAAGAAACAATAATAATGAAAGATCATATCAGTGAACATGACACATTAGAAGTTGTCGAAGGTAACATAAGATCATGCATATTTTTTAAATTATATATTTTTTTATTTATCAACAATTCATAGTAGTAACATAATATTTATTCATCTATTTATGTCTCTATTAAAATAGTTCACAATGTAGCTTTAGAACTTTGTGTCTCCAACACAACCACCCATGACATAGTTTTGTAGGTTGGTGCCTCAATGAAAATAACATAAGGTAAAACTCTACAACAAGACACATTTTTAAAATACAAATATCAAATCAATTGATGACAATAATTTTTAATTACTAAATTATATAATACCTTGTAGGGAATAAATAACCAAAGTTTTAATGGAAGAGTGCACCCATACAAACTAAAAAAGGGAAAAAAAGGTGAAACCCCCTTTCAATAAATGTATAATTATATAATTTCATACAAGTCTAGAATATATTAATTTTATTTATTTATTTAAACACATTATAATGGAATTTTTCTTTATGAATAAGAGATTTTAGAGGAAACTAAGATATAGACTTGCATCATCTTGGGATTTGGATGTGTGGGTTCATTTTATTGTTGTGTAGACTTGAATGTGGTTGTATTTACCCATTACAATATTGTTTACATGTTTATTTTACCAAAAAAAATTAATTTGATTTGTATTATTGTAAGTATATGAAGGGGGTTTAACTACTAAAGTGTATATTCATTTAAATTTAGTGATAGTAAACTATGGATTAGAAGAGTAAATCCTATTTTTTTGGCTGTGATGCGCTGTATAAACATATAAATATATAGTGGTATGCGTAAGAAAAACTGATACTTTCATTAATGTAATAATATAGATGTTGGTTGATCAATGTGAAATTCCTATCAACATCTATGCAAAATGATTTATGGTAAAATGGCACTATTTTAGAATACGATAAAGTCATGGTCAAGTTATAAGGATTTAATATGAAGTTTTATATGCATATGTATGTTAAAAAATTGGTAATAGAAATGTTATATCCATATATAATGAGTATTATAGTTACAATGTTCTTTAAACTGTATTTATTTTTATATGTGTTTTAAATATGAATCTTTAAAAGATTTAAATAAATGCCCAAAAAAATGAATCAAATGAAATGTATTATGTTTTAATGTTACAATATGAAATGCCAATCAAAATTGCATCAACGACTAGTATAGTAACATGTAAAACATTTTATTAAAAAAGTTTCATGTCATATTTCTTATAATATAGTATTGTTAATAAATGATTCATTTCTTTTTTAACAAATTGCAGACATTTCAAAGGAACTAAAACTGACTTTTAAAAAACTTATGATTTTGGGGTTCGATGAATAAATATTATTTATTGTGCACAAAACAAAAGATATGATAATGGATGTTATGGGAAAAAAATAAGATTATAAAATAGAAAATATTTCATACTACATTTAATATCAATCCAAAGAAATTTTGAAGGTAGTACTACATTATTTTTCTCATGTTGGCATTTGGTCAATGATATAGGGCAATCGTTTGAGGATAATCATTCAAGCCATGGGTTACACAATTTCAAATTTCATTTTTGTTTGAGGAAAAATATATTCTAAGCCATTAAATATAAACATAAACAAATTGAATGAATTTATTTTTAAAGGGACCTTTAGAGATGATTTTAGAATTATCAACATGTTGTTCATTGATTGTAATTCTTAGAATTGTGTTAGAAATAAAAAATTTAAAATGAGTTATGTTCTATCAAGTAGATATACTAAAAATGGAAGTCATAAAGATGAAAATGATTGGAGAATTAAAATTATGTCAATCATCACAATCTTGGGAGAAAGCAAGAAATCCATGCCAATAGCTGTGAACCAATGTTTATAAAGATGTAACTTCCCATTATTCTTTCAAGTGTATTTATTGATTATAAACTATAATTATACTAATAAACATTATCATCAATTTCATAAAAATAAATTCTAAATTATTTAAAATATATTTCAATTAATTTCAAAATGATCAATTCTAATTTAGAATTACTTTGATCTGGTTAAGTACAATTTGATTTATAGTTGTAGATTCATTGAAGTTATTGAATTAGTATATTGACACTTTCTCATGAAGATCTTCAAAATAAAAAAATAAATTGTCGAGATATTTTATTATGTAGATGTACTATATTTATTAATATATTTTCATCCATAATTTGGCCAATCAAATAGTGCCACATGTCTTAGTAATGAAAGCTACTTTAAAAGATCAATGATTGGTATGAAGGCCTAGAAATGTGCCACAAGTTTTAAATAGTCCAATCTAATCAAAATGATCTAATCCCAAATGGTTTTAAATAATTGAATTTATTTGGAATATAAAAAACAAATTTATGGAGAATATTCTCCATCCATTTTAGTGGGTATAAGTTTAAATTATTTGAAATAGCCCAATTTAATTGAAATCATCTAATAATGATCAAATGCTTTGAAACAATCTAATTTATTTGGAATAAACAAAATTTATTTTTAGAGAAAATATTTTTCACTCTATGTATAATTCTAATTTATTCAAAATATATTTATTTATTAAAAATTATCTATGCTCAAATGCTTTGAAATAGTCCAATTTATTTTGAATATAAACTATTTATTTTTGAAGAAAATTCACTTCACTCCATTTTAGTGGGTACAAGTCCATTTTATTTAAAATATCCTAATTTATTTGAAATTATATATGCCCAAATAGTTTTAAACAATACAATTTATTTAGAATATATGAAATTTATTTTTTGAAGAAAATTTTCTCCACTCCACTTTAGTGAGTATAACTCAAAATTATTCAAAATAGAACAATTCATTCAAAATGATCTATGTCCAAATGGTTTGAAACAACTCAATTTATTTGGAACATAAGAAAATTATTTTTGGATAAAATTATCCACTCCACTTTAGTGTGTATAAGTCTAATATTATTTGAAATAGTTTAATTCATTCAAAATGATCTATGCCCAAAAGGTTTGAAACAATCCATTTTATTTGCAACATAAGAAAATTATTTTTGGAGAAAATTTTCTCTACTCCACTTTAGTGGATATAAGTCCAAATTATTTGAAATAGTCCTTGAGGATTTTAAGGTAATCATGCGATTTCTTATAATTTACATTCTCTTCTTATTGATCCATTAAAGGAGCCTTCCCCTTTCATTCCTCAAAACTCTCATTCTTGTTGTTCTAAGTCTTGCTCCTTCATCCTTGTGATGATCTCTTTCATTTAAATCCATTCTATCTCTATTATATCTTTTTTATGCTATTTTAATTGAATTAATTATTACCAAAAATCTTCTTAATAGATTGTGGGGTTTTTCACCATTAGATGATTTTACCCACATATCAAATCATTTGCTTCAACTTTGTGTTTTGTGCTTATTTCAAGGTAATATTGTTCAATTACTTGATTTTAACATTCGATTCTTGGAAAAATTCTATTATGGTATCAAAGTTAATGGTTTCTAATGTTTATATTTGAGAAGCTTTTGCAAGGTTTGGAGGTGGAAAGAATCTTTTTGTCATAATATTATTTACATGTTTATAAAGGATGTTTTTGTTTTCAAATCTTTTTTGTTTCAAATTTCTTCTTATTCCTTTCTGTTTCCATTATTAATTTTTAAAACATGTTAATTTTTTTATTTATTTATATATTACCTCTTTTAATTTTTGACTCTTAACTTATCCCATGGTGATTACTGGTATATGCATGTTTTTTATCCTTTTGGTATCAAGTTCTTAGGCTCTCCATTTTTTCTTTAAAGATATTCATTTTCTCTATGTATATTTTTTTTGGAGCTTCTTCATATGAAACACATCATTTTAATGAAATTTGAATCCCACTAGTCAGATATTTCCATTCTTTGTATCAGTTCATGTTTTATATTCATGTCAAAAAAGAGACATTTTTTAAAAACTCATTTCAATGCATGGCTCTATTCTTAATTAGTACAATATGACATGTTTTTATATTTCAAAACACAATTGTACTATATATATATGTATGTATGTGTGTATGTATGTATGTATGTATGTATGTATGTATGTATGTATGTATGCATGCATTCATCCTTGTTTGTGCCTTATAATTTCATGTTATTCATGCTAGAATCAATGTAATGCCTATAGACTCTAGTCGGTACATTTTGTTTCAAACATTCTCATAAGCAAGGCATTTTTTTTCTATGCCAAGTGGAATCTTGAAAAATCTACAGTTTCCTACTTTCAATATTCACATTTATTTATAGTCCATTTATGACAAGTGGCATATGTAATTTACTTATAGCTTAACACTTTAAGTGAATTTAGTTTATATAGTTTATACATCAGCATTATCATTCAAAATGTATATTGCTTAAGATATTTAGAAATTTGTTTTCTTTAATACATTATAATCTTATAAAATTTATTTTATGTTTTAAAAACTTGGAAAACTTGTTTGAAACACTAAGTGGTTAATTTGAATAGTTTTACATCTTTATAAAGCTTTGAATGAATACTGTTTTCTATCAATATGGAATTATATTTTGGCATTATGGAGTAGAGTTTTCTTTTACATGTGAAACTTAATAATACCCAAAAAAAAAGGGTTCTAACCTTGTACCTGAATAATTTTTCCATAGATCAACATTCATTGATATGAACATGAAGAAAACCTTCTTTCCTTAACTTCAATTTGAAAAATTGAAAAGTTGTTTCTCAGCGTTTTAAAATGTTTAGGGAGTTTTTTTTTATAAATATTTTCTTACTTCCACACAAAAATATAATAAATTAAGGAAGGAATATTCTTTCTAAACAAAAACATATAAAGGATTTTGTTTATTTTTTAAACCATAAAATAGTCTTTATTTTCTCTTCCCCTCATGGAATGAGTTCTCATAAATTTTATTTTGTTCAATTCTTTTTTTTGAATAATTTATTCAAATTAAATTTTTATCTCATTCAAACATTTTTTTTTTTTTTTGTAATATGATTTAAGACTTTTCTTTAGCAATTAAAAGTCTTTTATTACTTAGAAAATACTAAACTCAAGTCTTTCAACCACCTTTTTGGTGTGAACTTATATTTATAAGTTAATTGATATTAACATCAAGTCATTCTCCATTTTTATTAAAGATGATTTTTTTCAAAAGTCCATGGACTCAATCTAAGTTTCTTCTCATTGATTTTATTTCCATGCTAGTGCACTTAGTGTTAGTTATATTCATATTTATTTTTTTCCATTTTAAAGCACACTATGCAAGATGTTTTTATTAAAAATAACTAAATTTATGCTATTAAGAAATAAATTGAATGTCAAAATAATTTGTTAGATGCTTTATAAGCTTATTTTACTAATAAAATTATAACCATTCCATCTTCCATAGATGCTCTCAATGAAAAGTTAGCATCTTTTACACCTAATAATGGTTATACTACTTATACACCTAAATGTTTGTGAGAACTTCTCTTACAAACCCCAACTTAAAAATCATGTAAAATATATGCTATTTGGGTGGTGCACTTGGTGAGCATCAAGATGGTATTCTCAAACCTCTTCTAACTACTTCCAATACACACTCTATAGGTTTTAGTTATGTTGATTCTACTACTTCACATGCTTCTAATGAAAAGTTATAATCTTACTATACTCCTCATTGAAGGACTTATAATGCAACTTCATTTTATTATACTAATTCTAATTCTCATGCATTGGTTAAAAATAGTAAAGATTGTGCACATTGTAGAAAACATGGGAATCGTATACCTAAATGTTGAAAATTGCACCCATGTAAATTTTGTGGTAAATCTCACATGATACTTTGCATTGTTGAAAAATGACTAAATATCCTAGCTATAAATATAAAATTGTTCGGATTCATCAAACTAATGAATCTTCTAGAGACTTTTGATATGTCCTATTGCAATAATTTTTCTAATACTTCAAGCACAATATCTTTTACAAATGACACATCTTCTTTGTCTCCATTTGTATTAACTAAATCTCTTTTATTGCATTATTTGATTTTTATTATATAGGACATATTCTTTGATTCTTTTGACTAATTTTTTTTGGTTCAGGTTTATTCATGTTATAATGGAAATTATTTTTACTCAAAATTTTCTTTTTTTACATCTACTTTTATTACATTATATATGTAGATTGTATTTTTGGCTTTCTGATTACTTAACCTGAAAGATTAGTGTTAGCTTACTTGTTTTGTAGATTTGTGGGTCATTACTCATTTTTATTATTCTTTGTTCTATTAAAAATTTACTACATTATCGAAAGATGATTTTTACAGATTATTAATGATTTCACTTTCTTCCTTACTATGTTTGGAAACACCTTCTCTTATTAACTCTATGAAACATTTGTAATTATTCTTAAAGAAAGTTTATATTAAGGAAAATTACTATGTAATTTCAACTGTCTTCTATATTTGGAAAAGGTTTTCTCCACTTTTGTAACCCTAATTTAAGTTTAACATGGAGTACTAAATAATTAATCTTAATTTGAGTCCTTCTTATATGTATCTAAGTTTATCCTAAGTCTTAGTTATGTATATGTTTATTTTATTTATAAATACACATTATTACATCTTTATAAGGTTTCATTCACCTCCCTAATCCACACATTGGATTTAGAGTTACTTTCATGTAACTCCCTTTATCTCACTTGGCACACACTTCCATCCACTCTATATTGGAATAGGTGACAAGTGACACATGTAAAGAAGGCTTGTAAGGTAATCATGCGATTCCTTTTAACTCCCATTCTATTCTTATTAGTTTATTAAAAGATAATTCATCTCTCACTCCTAAAAAATCTCATTATTATTGTTTTAAGTCTTTCTCTTTCACCTTTGTGATACTATTTTTGGTTTAAATCCATTCACTCTCTCTTATAATTTATTTATGCTATTATACTTGGATTAATTCTTGTTGACTATTGTTTTATTTTTTATTAAAATTAGGTGTTTAATTCCTAAAAAAATAAAGGTCTAAGTAAATGTAAATCCATAAATAAATGTGTAAGAATTAACCTATTGATTTGTGTAAATAAATTGTACTTTTGCCTTTTCTAAAAATAGTAGGAAGTGCAAATAAATCAAACATAGCTTATTCTACAGTGAAATGGATGATATGAGGTATATAAATTTCTATGCAAGGATGGAGAACTATCATAAATAGGACCTAGAACTCTATTTTTGGATTTGACAAGAGCACCAAACTTTAGACACCTTGTTACTTGGTATTGTAGTCCACTTTTCATCATTATTATCCACTTCTATCACTATTGTCCACTTCTGGTTCTATTATCCTAAGGCTAATTTTTTTTTGGGTTTTCATTTGCTACTTAGTATGACCATGTGTACAAAATTTTAGATCCTAATTATTGATAAAAATTCTTATAGAGCTGGTTATCTATGTGTTTTTGTATTCTATGCAATTTCAAGAAACTTCAACAAATGGGAAAAGGGGTTAGTCTGTAAATAATACATTAGATGCACCTCACACCTCATTTTTGGGAAGTATGCCTACATACCAATAATCGAAAGAGGGATCAATATGATGTAGTTCTTCTGTTGAAGTTCTTGATATAATGTGTGTATGATCAATGTAACTAGAATGAGAAATTTGATGTGCTTCAGCTAGCTAGGGATTGGTGCAATGACTTGAGTAGGCTTTGAATAATATTATAAGGTTTTATGTAAAGAATGGGGAGGATTTATTGATTTTAATTTCTTTTATTCTTCTGTCTCTCTGGAAAATGAGTACCAACCCTTCTAAATAGACTTTAAATGGCCTTTTATAGGGAAACTAGTTATCATGGGTTAGATGAGCTTGTATTAGGATGATAGGGGAAAACATAAGGAATCAAGAAACTCTTACCATTTGAGGCTAAATTGAACTTGGACAATAACACCAAAAATAAGACACCCTTAAATTTTGGCACTCCTATCCATGTTGGGTGCTATTATCTTAGGTGGATGAGACCTAAGAGAATGGATCTAGGTCTAAGAGAGCTACATGGATCTAAAAAATCTAAGTTTGAGAAGCTATAGGTGACTGGGAATTAGTGAATGTATAGTCGAGAAGGGTTGAGTGAGCAAGAAAGAGGACCTAAAGGTTGGGTGTTATTATCCATGCCTAAGTAATCTAATTTTGCATTTTGTATGATTACATTTTCTGCTTCTTTATTCTAGTGATACAAAAAAGTAAAATACTAAGCTAAAAGAAAAATAGAAAGCATACCTAAACATACCTATAGGATAAAAGGTCATAAAGCTATGTGATGCTAGATGTGTGTAGAGAGAGAATGATGCGATGTTTGAATCTGAAAATAAAAACATGAAGTTGATAAGTTCTTAGTAGATATGTTATATCTAAAATAAGAACATAAAAAAATTGAGTAAAGGAAGAGAGAGGAATTAATACACCTCACTACATATGTGAACATATACACAACCTATTGTGATGCTAGATTATGCTAAGTATATGTTGAATCGAGAGTAATATCACGAATGAAGTTGGGTGCTTAATTCCTTGGAATGTGGCTCAATAATTTAAAGGTTGTCCCTTTAGCTCCATGATCAAAAACTAAGTGATGTAAAAGAATCATGCATGTACTAGTCAATGTCTGAACTATGTGTCCAATCCCTCTGAGTAGATGGCTCAAGAATACAAAGACTGGCCCTTTGGCTTCATCATTTCCCAATGAAGTGAAGCTATGAAGTGATACTAATATAGAATAGATGTCATAGGGGATGGATTATAGAGCCCATGAATGTGATAAAAATATAACACTGTGGCATGCATAGCCAAATGATTGTTGGAAAATAGGCCACTCTTGGCCATTTTAAAAGATGGAGATTAGGCTTGTATGAAAGCCACTCCAAAACTAATGTACTAGGCTTATATGAAAGCCAAATCAGGAAATTGGGTACATAAAAATCTAAACTTATATGAAATTTTAATTCAAATGTGATTCCAAAAACCTAAATATGGAGTAAGGCATGAAACTACTGCGAATGCTTGGAATAAATTAAACTCAAAAAGTAATGAAGATCAATATGATGTGCACATTGCCCCCAATCACTGATGTCTACAACATGGATTCTGATCTAGAAGTTATGAGAACTACCTAATCTAAAATTAAAGTGAGAACCATCATGTTATCCATGATAACCCACTGTATCTAAGAAAATTGTACTAAAACTACAACTATTTTTGTACTCTGGTTTGACTGGTTTGACCACTAAGTGTTCTAAATGCTATTATTTTGACTATTAGGAGGTTTTATCTCTATGACAAACCCCTATTTGATGCCCACTTTTTTGAGGGTAGAAGTGATGAACCTACCATGACTACCCTTAGAAGATTTGAATTGATATATTGTTAGATCACCAGGGGTATGCCTAGATAGATATAAAAATGTAAGAGCATATACATTAAATTAAACTAGACTGGTAATGTTAGATATTAGTTTTTAGTTGTTAGTTTTTTACTAAATATGGAGGGATAGAGCATGATGTCCATCATGGCATCCAAAAAATCATGGTAAATGCATGATATGGATCATGGAATTGCATATAGTGAGGATAAAAAAAGCAAACAAACATATGAAGTAAGAAGCAAGAAGCATACAAGGGTGGCCAAGGGGATATGCAAATAAAAGACATGGGCACATGTCCCTCAAACTAGAAATTAAGAATACAAGGCATGTTCAAATACCACATACAAATATAAGTTAACAAGAAAAGTTGGCAAGAGGGCCACAAGCACATGAAAGAGTAAAAACAAAGGACATTGGTAGATATCCTAAGGCATAGACATAAAATAGAAGAAAAGGACATTGGCAAATCTGCTAAGGCACAAGCAAGAGATAGGTTAGAATTGAAAATGTAAACACACAAGATACACTAAGTAAATAGATAAAGGATGTAGTAATTGGAAAGAGACAAGCACATCTAAATAATAATAAAAAATGTGGAAGTATGTAAAACATATTTAGTATGAGACAAGGTATATGCTAAGAAATACATAAGTTTTAGTTACTAGTGACATGCCAATATAAGATTTTGTGTAAGCTAAAGAGTAATGTACATCATCATGATAACTCAAAGTGTGTAGTGTAGGAAAGACATAACCTAGATGGTGTAGTCATGTATAAGATGCCCTTATCGAGTGTGTATATTGACATGTGTTTTGAATGTATAAGTAAGAGTTCCCACTCTATGGGTAGAGTGAAGCAATCAAACAACTAGATGTCACTATGCACACTCAAAGAAGATCAAGTGAAGTATGGTAATGTAGATAATAGACAAAAAATAACATAGAAAAAATCATGTAATTCTAACACAATATTATAAATGTAAAACATGGATGATGCATATAATTAATTTTTTTTGGTGTTTTGAAATTTGTGGATGTTTTTATATTTTGAAATATTTGAACTATGTACAATCAATCAGGAGAGACTATATACAGGAAATTAAAAAGGAACTATGTATAATCAAGAAAAAGGAATCTATGTATAAGTAAAAATTTGAAGAAATGATACTAACCAATGAGTCTTATGGGAGACTCCCTATCATGTTATCCTGTATCAAGAAGAAGGATCATGTATGATAAAGAAACACGATGGAAATGTTGTGACTATGACTTTGAAAGCTATATATGTTGTAAATACTATGAAATATCTATATTGGAAAGCAAGTATGGGGTCCCCTTATAACTTTGAGAAGTGGAAGCAACTATAGGGCTCCTAGGGACTCATCTAATAGTAGGATAATATCTCTGTATATGTGCTTTATGTGTAGATCTATGATATTTCAATGAGATTGAATTGGGTGTGAATATGGTAGTTGAAAGTTATCTAGATTCCTAAATCTGTGTAGGTATATAAACTCTTTGTGCTAGCAATGAAGGTCTCAAATTTGGTTGAATCTAGACTAGTGAAAGAACTGCAATAGGTGGAGGGGTTGAAACTAGATCAAAAGGGATGATAACCTGAGTGACAAAGCTATAACCATGGGTGTAATAAACATACCTATCTTCATAAACTTAGGTGATAGCATCTACCATATAATCTACTATAGGCATAGAGCTGGTAGTAGGTGCGGGATAAAATCTGGATGAACCAAGTTTAAAGAGAACAGGGAGAGATATAACCAGTAGTGTTTGCTTGTGTCGAGTAGTGATAGGGAGATACTTAAAAGTAGTCAAGGAGTCAAATACATATAAGTAGAAATCATGTATAGAAATATCTTTATAAAGAACATTCCACATGATAGATAGAAAATAAGGGATAGAGAACATGAAATTGTGCATTAATGCATAAAAAAACATTCACTTGAATCATGACATTTGTAATATGTATTGCAAGATAGTCTTGAAAAAATTTCTTCATGAGAGAGATAAAGTATGTAATAGAGAGCATGAAATTGTGCATGAATACATTTACAACTTTGATATGTGATATTATGACATTTTGGAAGTGTTTAACATGATATACTTGAAAATTTTTCCACATGAAAGATAGACAACAAGTGATAGAAAACATTAATTTGTGCATGAATGTATAAGAAACTTTGGCATGTGCTATAACATTTCTAATGTCTTTAGCATGATAAGATTGAATTTTTTTCCATGTGAGGAATAGAAAGCAAAGGATAGAGAACATGAATTTTTGCATAAAGCCATATAAATTTTTGACATGCAACATAATATTTCAAATGCATTTAGCAAAATGGATATGGTAATTATTCCATATGAGCAAAAGAGAATATGCAAAGGAATTTTGAAGCCTTGTGCATTTTTTGCAATGAAGTTTATAATATCATCCCATATAATGAAACATAAACATGAAATGCAAAGGATGAGTCTTTGTACTAACATATTATATACTTTATCATTAATATACATGATAGGGTCCACTATGGTTTCCTTGTTATTTGCAAGAAATGTAAGAAAAATTTGTACATAAGTGAGAATAATTTTTATAATTTGATTATGGATTTTAGGTGATACATCAAGAAGCAAAATATGAGCTAGTAAATGCAACTAAAGATTTTTCATAAATATTTGTGCAAAATACTATGAATTTTTTAATTTTAAATTGATTTTCTTAGTTTTATATACAACTAAATTCTCATAAAATGATGGAAAAAGAACTAGAAAATAACTGAGAATGTATTTGATGCAACTAGGTTTTTGAATGCTTTTTTTCAAAATTAATGCAACAATTTGTCAAATTTAGAGAAAATTTGTCAATTTAATCTTGACAAATTTAATAAGAATCGAAAAATATTTCTAAAATTAGTAGTATATTTTTCCTATTGGTTTGAAAGTGTTTGTATGCAAATAAGACCTAGTATGTGCAAATTACGGTTTTGAATGATTTTTTTTCAAAATTGGTGCAATTGTTTGAAATTTTATAGAAAATTTGTAGATATAATCCTAAAAATATTATGAAAAATCTGAAAATATTTAAAAAAATAATAGTATATTTTTCCTAGTGGTTTGAAAGCGTTTGTATGTAAATATGACCTAGTATGTAAAATCTATGGTTTGAGTTAATTTATTGGAAATATTTCAATTAATTTGTAGTTTTATGATTTTTAAATTTAGGGAAAATCAAGAAAATATTTTAAAAAATAAAAAATAATTAACCTTAGGGTTTCTAAGGTTTTTGTGTAAAAATTCAAAGTAAGTCAGGTTCACCAAATATTTTATTATTTTTAACAATTAGGTGTTTAATTCCTAAACAAATAAAGGTCTGATTAAATGTAAATTAGTAAATAAATGTGTAATAATTAACTTACTAATTTATGTAAATATATTGTACTTTTGCCTTTTCTAAAAATAGTGAGAAGTGTAAATAAATCAAAGTTAGCTTATTCTAGCCTGAAATAGATGATACATGGTCTAAATATTGTTATTGTCATAAACAAGACCTAGAACTCTATTTCTGGATTGGATAGGAGTGCCAAACTTAGGACATCCTACTACTTGGTGTTGTAGTACACTTTTTGACACTGTTGTCCACTTTCAATGCTCTTGTCCACTTATGACACTATTGTCTTGAGGCTAAAAGTTTTTTGGGTTTTATTCATCCACTCAATATGACTTTGTGTACCAAATGTTAGGTCCTAACAGTTGATATATATCCCTATAGAGCTAGTTCTTCATGTGTTTGTGTCTTTTATGTAATTTTAGGAAACTTTAATAAATGGAAAAAAATGTTAGTGTGTAAAGGATACACTAGATGTACCTCACACCCTATGTATGGGCATGTTGCCTACATACCAATATTATGAAGATGAATCAATCTAATGTAGTTCTTCCATTGAAGTGCTTGGTAAAATTTGTGTATGATCAATGCAACTAGAATACAAAATTGGATGTGCTTTCACTAGGTAGGGATTGGTGAAACTAATTGACTAGGCTTTGGAAAATATTGGAAAGCTGTATGTAAAAAATATGGAGGAGTGCTTGAGTGTATTTGTATTTTTGTGTCTCTATTAAAAATGAGTTCCAACCCTTCTAAATGGAATTTTAATGACCTTTTATATGGAAACTAATGATCATGGGTTAGATGAGCTTGTATTAGGCTGATAGGGGAAAAGATAAGGAATAAAAAAAATTGACTATTTGAGGCTAAACTGAACTGTGACAATAGTGCTGGAAACAAGACACCCCTAATTTCCAGTGCTCCTATCAAAGTTGGGAAATATTATCCTAGGAGGATGAGACCTAGGGGGATGGATCTCGGTCAAAGAGTGTTACCTCAGTCTCAAAAATCTAAGTTTGAGAAGCTATGGGTGATTGGGAATTAGTGAAAGTCTAGCCAAGAAAGGTTGAGTGAGAAAGAAAGAGGACCTATAGTTTGGTTTCTATTATCCATGACTAATTCATCCAATTTAATATTTTATATGATTTCAACTATCTTCCTAATAGATTATGGGGTTTTTACATCATTTAATGGTTTTGCCTACTTATAAAATTATTTGCCTCAACTTTGGGGTCTGTGTTCATTTCAAATCAATATTATTTATTTACTTGATTTCAAAATTCAATTACTCTATATGTTGAGGACAATATTTTGGATTATATCCTTTCATAAAAATATAATCTGCCATTTCAGAGAAAAAATGCTTTGTCAAATGACTCACTTGGAATCTCCATTCTAAATTTTTTTCTCTCCAGGGGAGGCAAAGATTGGACTGTTGTATGTAATAAGAATGGTAATAAATTTAAAAAATATATGGATCCTTTGAGAATGACCCTTAGATCTCAAAAGTGACTTTTTTCACAGGTCATAGCTTTGTTTTGTTTTTTAGCTCTTTAGTTGTTGTTTCGTTATTGTTGTTTGTTTGTTGATTTGGATAGCCTTTGATCTTTTATATTTGTTGTTCCATTTGTATGGGTTATCCATGTTTGTACTTGGTAAGGTCCCTTTAAAAACCCACTTTTACCTCTGATAAAAACATTTAATTCTTGGAAACCTTCTATTATTGTATTCTTATATTTTAGAAATGCTAAAGTTTTACAACAACAAAAATTAGGATGTGATTTTTTTTAATCATTCATCCCTTATTATGCCACCATTGTATGATATTAATACCTTGATGAAAATATATTAGTTCCATATTTATTATAAATTATCAGAGCATAATACATTAAATAAAAATTCACATAAATTTGTTGTGATAATGCATTTCTTAGTTCCATAATCTACATTCACATTTCCTAGTTGTTAAAATCTTCACATTTGTTTGGTGTAGTCTCATAGTCATGTATGGGATATGTTTGGAGCATTAGTTTCTTGTGGGTATTAGATATGTAAAACCCATTTATTATTTTACCATGGAGGTATTCATTTATGTGGTCTCCTTTATATGTGGCCAAATGTATAGTTTCACATACTGTCTCATTTCCATTTTAGAAAAGGCTCACATTTTTTTGTTTTGTTTTAGGTTTCAATCTTTATGCAAATGAATATTTGAAGTTGGATATTGAAGTATATATATATTTTTAATATATTTTGGGTATTATTTTGGCATACAATAAGTTTAGATACTATTTTATCAATATAGAGAATACATTTGAATTCATGCATACTCTTTTTATTTATTTATAATAGGTTATGTTATTTGATTTCTTGTATCTAGGTGTTTAATATATTTTTAATAAAAATGAATAAAATAAATAGATATAAATTATTAAATTTGAAATAAATTTAATATACATCTATGAATATAAAACACATAGCTTATATAAATTTAAATGAGCTTATAATAGTAAATCGACATACAAGTGTGCAAATCTCTATCAAAATTATTTTATGTTGAATGTGTAGGATAAGTATGGATAGAAAATATCTAAAATATATGTGAACTATGTTGTAATTAGAAATATGAATTTAAAACACATTGTAAAAAGTCTATTATAATAGGAAAATAACATACTATGAATTTCTTCTAACTACTGCCACATCTTGGTTGAATGTGAATCCAATTTTCTAATCTAGGCACATGTGGTTGTCTATGACGATTTATTGATTTTATTTGTGTCCTTATTTTCAATGAAAAACACTTTCAGAATACAAAACCATATATCCTAGACAATAAACACTATAGAGATCAAATTCCAAAAGATCAGATTAGGGTTAATGGAATAGCCAAGCTACCTTAATAAAACACCACTTAATGTAATTGTTGCCTACATATTTCTCCCTCCAATAATGAGTGTGTGAAATTTGAGTTCGATATAGAAGTGTAAATAGATAGGTTGATTTGATTTCTTAATAATTAATTACTTTGACATAAAATAAAATTTATTCAAATGTAGCCTATGAATATTGTAGTACATTAGAATTAAAATTATAATAAAAGTGTTAGTTTGATCAACGTATTGTAAAATTTGCTAAATAATTTATAGATTGGTTTTGAGAGGCATTGATGTGATTAGTTATATAAATATTTTAAATATTGATTCAAACCAAAGGTTTTGAAATTAAATGAGGGGTAATATTTAACATATCAAATTTAAAAACTTATTGTTAGAGTGTAGGGTAAAAAGTCATGCTAGTGGACACCACTACACTACAACCCTATCTTAGTTAGTGTGGTCCTATACTACAAGGATAGAAATAATTATAATTAGTTTGGAATGATATTATAATAAAAATAGGACGTTTGAATGATGTTATGAATTTTTTAATATGATTTTTATAATAGTGATTTTTATTGTATAAATTACAAGTTAACATAGTGACATATTGGCCAAATGAGGTAAGGATGTAAAGATTAAACATTATGAATAATTTAATGATTAATTTTGAGAATCTAGATCTGTCCCCACTTTATTATAGTGATGAAATAAATTGAAACTAATAGGGTAAAATATATACAAACCTAACTATGTATAGATTGCTTGTATTTTATGATAAACCCTAATCATGAAGTATACCTTAATGTGAAACCTAAATTCATGGAATTTAAAGTAGTTATTATCAATTGTTTAAGTTTTAAAATATGAAATTTTAAATTTTAAAATTTAAAAGAGATAAAGGAATGTATTTGCCATAAAAGAGTATGGAATTTGACTACCTTAAAACATTAAATTGAGTAATTGTGTGCCCTAAACTTGAGATATTTTGAGAAATGTTGAAACTTATGTTAAATTGAAAGTGATCATGTGAATCAATTTGAAAACAAATTAAATAATTAAAAATATTTAATTGGAAATATTATATACTTCAACCCTCATTTGAATGTTTAGAGTAATATGTAAAATAGTTTAAGGGTAGAACCAAAAATTATGGCTCGCTAATTTATAACTAAAGGAGTGGAACCACCAAATGTGGAATTTATATATGAAAATAAAACCATAAACATTGAGTGTCACAATAATTCAACATGGATGACTTACAACCTAATACTAATCACATCACTATAGATGGATCTATATTATTTTTAATACATTGAACTTTTCAAGTTGAGTAATTATGATTTTCCATGGAGTAACTAGAATATAAATGAATATCCCAACGATTTTAATATAATTAGTTGAATATCATTGGAATTTTATTTTTCAAAATTTTAGAATGTTAAAATTTTAACTTTTCAAAAATTATAACTTGAAATTATTTGTCACATGGCCATGAACATGCAAAACATATATGTGAATATATACTAAATGAATGGGTGCACATGCATGTCACACATAACCATAATATAAATTATTTGAATAATGTTGAATCATATTACAATCTAAAAAATGTATAATTTCATAAATTTGAAAATATCATTCTCATAAGGAATGAATTCTCAAGGCAGTCCCATTATTTTGAC
>JARHVA010004886.1:142500-202500 GCA_037957365.1 Torreya grandis | reverse complement strand
AGAACATAGTTTCTAAAACTAACAAAGGGTTTAGGGTAAACTAGGGTGAATCGAATCGACATTCTAGGGAGCTTATGAAAGGTTGGAAAAATGGACCATCATGACCTTCATTCTAGGTGGGGATCTAGATCCTGTAATACATGCAAAAAATTAGTAGAAGTTTCATGGAAGTTTTCATGATTGTAATTGGGATGCTTGTGCTAGTAAGATCCCTTTCTTGGGAGGGTTTTCATTTTTAGTGGTTCTACAATAGATTTACTAATTATATTATTTATAAGATGATATAAATTGTTTTTTTTATTGGAAGGGGTTCCCCCTTTATTTTTTTAAATCTTTTAGGTTTATTATCAGTCTATTGTTTGTTCATCATGGGTTACTAATTTAAATAACCCATTCGAGCTTAATTGTTTCATATTTTTGTATGAGGCTACAAGATATTCAAAATAATGTAATTTAACCTATAAAATAAAAAAATTAATAAATGAAAATAGAAAATAACATTCAAAAAACAAACTATGTAATAATTCAATAAATTATGATTTTTGTCAAATAAAAAAAATAATTGAAAAACTAGATCACACAAAAATTAAGTAATCAAGATGTCTCTTTAAAATAAAATTAATGGGTTCACCAAAAAAATTAAACTATTTTGAAACTAAATGAATCAAATAAATATATATAAAATATTGAAATATAAGAATATTGAATATATGGATATTAATATAAAATACATAGTTTATAGATTTGAAGGAAATCTAAAAATAGTAAATTAAAATAGAATTGTGCAAATCTCTCTCAAACTAATTTTATGTTGACTATGATTGGAAACATATTTAATATACTTGTGAAATTTGTCATTATTGAAAATAGGAATTTAAACATTACTGGGACAAGTATGCATTGTAGCCTTGTTTATTTATAAAGGTTTCATCCTCATTGATTGTATAAATAATTTTACAATTTGGGCCATTACATCTAGCTACAAGAGTCTACTAATTTTTTGTGTCTTGATTTACCACTTACTAGACCTATAAATTAAGAAATATCTATCTGTTGAAAAATAAAAAATAGAGATAAAATTTTAAAAGTGAGGAATATAGTTATGGGAATAAGCTAGCTACCCTTAGAAAAACTCATGTAATTATAGTGTTTCCTACAAATCCTAAATGGGTCATAGGATGATGTATTTATGATAGATACCAAACTCACTTCTCAAAAATTCACTTATAATTTTATCAATTAATCCATTCATGCTTTATTATACTCTTTCTAGTTCTGCAATCTTCTTTTTTGATCTTCCTTATGATGCTTGAAACCCTTACTAGCTTCTTAAGCCTTAATGGAGCTTTAGGTATTCAATCTACAGTATGCATCTATATGAAGCTTCCAATAATTTTATAAACATGTGATTAAATGTATCTAACATTTTTCAATCTTCATATAATATATAAGATTCTAAGATATTGAATTCTGTCTCTAAACTCCTTATCTTGTTCAGAAGCTTGTAGGTCTTATTAGGCCTAATTGTGCCTCCAATAGGTCAAAATAATTATAATCCCCTTATTCAATATGAAAAAAAATTTATTAAGGTATTTAAAACATAATAAATATGATCCAAGCCTTATACCAAGTTATATCAATCAAGAGTAAGGAAAACTCAACTTTGACTTTTTGACAATTTTTGAAAAATCAGCACCTACAGGCTGATAAAAACACAGTCATCTATATCTGAAACTATATAGCTCCCTTTGTCATGAATTTTTTTTTATTACATAAAAAATAATTTTATATAGCTTTTCCACAAATAATCAAGTCATTTGGATTAGTATTTAAGGAGTTATGGCCTTTGTAGTGACTGGGAACACATTTTTCTGAACTGTTTTAGAAATGCAGGTCTGTATTTTGACCATATATTTTTCCAAATTTCTCCATTAGATCTAAAAAAATTTTAATTTGATTCATAACTCCAATTATCATCTACACACAAAATTTCATATTTTTTCATTTTGTAAAACTCGAGATGTACTCATTTTTCCAACCGTGCCTAGTTGTTTTTCCCTACAGGCCGAGAGTTAAAGTTTGGAGTTTTTAAAATATCTAAATGATTTCAAGACTTATTTTCTTCTCATATAGACTCTCTATTACCAAAAATACATCTTACTCACATTTTATAAGTCTCATGCATGTATTTTCATGTAAATCTAACCTTGGAACAATGGACTGTGTATTTGTTGAAGCACCCTGTTTACAACCCTGCTCATTCATTCTCACAAAATTTCATGCATTCTAAACTTCCTGAAACCAAAAAAAAGTATTGGATTGTTTCTCATTTACAATAATTAATGGTTTATCATTCATTTTCTTATGAAAATATATATTCATTATTATTTATGCTCAAAGAAACACACACATAGATCTACATACTGTGTAAGTCAAACCTCTTATACATGAGAGCACTATTTGCATATAATAACATGAAAATCAAATATTTGACTTCTTAATCAATCAATAATAATTAAAATACAGACGTTACAATATCCCATTCTCAATTTATTAACAAATCCTTATGAGATACTTCATTTCTTCTCTTTTTTCTTCACATGTAAACTCCTCTTTCTCCCTTACATTCTTACATACCTTGATCTCCTGATTCACCTCTCCATCTCTCTTCCTCTCTTCTCTACGTCCCACTGTCCTCTTGAATGAATTTTTCTTGTATCCTCCCCTTCTCTAATTAATTCATATCCTACTCTTTTGGTTTTAAAGAATCTCCTCCAAACTTCTACGCCCAACTTGGGCTCAAGGTAAAACAAAAACAGTTTTTAATTTGCAACAACATACTATGGTTGAAATATTTTCAACCACTCCTCCTTTCTTTTCTAAACAGCCCCAACATTTACTTTTTATCTTTAATTTTTACAATTAATCATCATTAACAACATTTTTGAGGGAAAAATACAATAAATTGAAATTTGAATTCAAACATGAATTGCATCCCAACGTAGCTATGTCTTGCATGAATTTTGTATGTAGATGCTCCTGCATCATACTCTCCCTCTAGAAACAATTTGAACCTTAGTTCAAATGAGATATCTCCTTAATGTTTTAGTCTTCACTCTATCCTTGGATCCCAAGGTCTTGTTGCCAATACCAATTCTTGTCTTTGTTTGAAATAGTCTTTATTCTTCATCTTGCTGTTCTTTCTCTTTAGATATGTTCTTCTTCTCATTTCTTTCTCAGCTGCCATCTCCCGCTTCCATGCTTCTTCATCTTCATACATGTCTTCTAGATCTTCTTGTTTCAAAAATTTGTCCATTTAACTATGGACTTCATTCATCTCCACAACTTTAACACCTGCATTTAAAATATTCAAAGCCACCTTAGAATCAAAATCTTTAGGCCATGAAGCCTCTTAGCTGCCTTCACATTCATGCTCCTTGATCAAAATTGTCTTGACCTCTTTGTTTTTCTCTTGTCTTGTTTCACTTTTCCCAATGGTGTTCTCATCATGGTTTGTGCCTGTATGTAGCTCTCTTGAAGAACTAAAGAGCTCTTACAACATTCTCATTTCTTCCTTTAGTGAGTTCTCATCTATCTCACTATTCTCTTCATCAAACTTGGGTCCTTCTTTCTTAAGGATTACTTGGTCTTTACCCCTTATCTCATCTTTTCTTAGCTTGTCTTCACATAAACCAACTTCTTCACCAACATCAATATACTTATAAAAAATAATTGGAGCAATATTACCTTGTGTTTCCTTGCTCTTTTCAATCTCAGCTTGAAGCCATCTTGTTTGTTCTTTGTTTTCAATAAGGCATTGCTTTGCTTCATACTCTCCTCTTTCCTCATCATCCATCCATTTTGAATTCTCTCCTGGCTGCATATAAGTCCACATAGCCGCTTTCCATTTTTCATTTCTCATGAAAATATCATTGAAGGATTCAAAAACATCATCATAAACAATTTGTTTACCTTTTACCTCTTTGATATATCTCTCAAGTGTCCTATCTTCATGGAATGCCTCTTCCATACTCACCATCTCACCTTCATTCTCTTGGTTGCTTGAATCACCTTCAATCCTCTTCCATTGACTTCTTAGTGTTGTTGCCTCAACACTCACATCTTCTCTCTTTGCCTTCTTACGCACCCACATTTGATTCTTTCTCTTATCAATTGACTTCACAAGCCATTTAGGCATCCTATAACCATTCTCTTGTGACACTACTAAAAAACCAACTTTGTTTGTCCTTTTATTTTCTTGCATATTCATATGAGAAAAATCAATCTTATAAGGTAAACTTGCTTGCTTGCTTACTTGTTGCTTGCTTGTGTGCTTCACCATCCACTTAGGCATTATGTAGCCATGATTGACTGCTTTGTGTGAGGACTTCATCTTCCTCTTGCCTCTTCTAACCTGTGTATTAATATCTTCATGCTCACAATAACAATCAAAATCAGCACTTAACCAATACCTCTTGGATAGCTTGATCCATGGAGCAATCTTTCTCTTCCTTTGTGCCCTAATACCTCTTGGATAGCTTGATCCATGGAGCAATCTTTCTCTTCCTTTGTGCTTGGTTGCTTTCTTTCTTCTTCTTGGCATTCAATGGCATCATAGAATTCAACTTCATCTTCCATCTCTTCTCTTGCTTGTAGAGGTTCCTCAACACCTCCTTCATGCATTAACCAATGCATCTCTTCTTCCTTATCAATAACAGCAAACTCACTTCTCTCTCTTTCACATTCACTTCTGCATTTGGTGTCTTTTCTTGCACCAATCTCCTCATTCTCCAAGGCTCTTCTCTTGACCTTCATAAGGCTACTCATACCTGAAATTACCCATGCAAAGACAACATTAGATATAAAAAGAAGAGACCACAAGGTCCCTATGAGTGCTCTCTTCATTAACACTTTCATCTTTTCAAGTGCTTTTCCTGGCACTTCATCTTTTCTTTCTTCTCTTCTCTTGTCCTCAATGAGAACCTTCTTCTCAACTTCTTCCTCTTGCTGCTCACTTGGCAAACTTCTTATCTTCTTCAAGCCTCTATGGGCTTCTCTCTTTATGGCAATCTCATTTTGTCTTCTTCTCCTTTTCACTAGGAGATCTATTGGCCACTTCAACCTCCTCCTCATTGGCCATGCCCATGCTTGCTTATCCATCTTTGATGCTTGATTTTTTTTTAGTGCCCTCCTGTACCTTGCTACTCTGTAGTGCCTTCAACAACACTTCCATCTCTGAGATCTTCACCCAAGTCTTTTCCACCTTGATCTCTTGATCCCTTGTCTCACCTGAGCCTTTTCTTCTTGACTGGTCTTTTGACAATCTCCTTGATCTCACCTAGGCCTTTTGCATCCTAGTCTTTTGATCCTTTTCTCAATCCTAGAGCAACTCTTATACAACACTTCAACAAACACAAATTACAAATCCAAGCTTACCTTGCTTTGGATATTCTTCTTGAGAATTCACTTGCTCTTCTACTTTTGAGCTTTCCAAGTTTCTCTTAATTCTTAAAACTCATTCTTTACCTCACCTAAGTCTATTTCACCTTAGTCTTTTGAAAAACTATCCAAGCTTCTTCTTAGATCTTCACTAAGCCTTCCTTGGCTTCTTCTCCTCTTAAGCCTCAATGGCTTTACTACCTTGAACCTAAAACTTCTTCACTTGATTTCTTCTCAATACAATAAAATTAACTTGAATAGAAAATATTACACATACCTTTTCTCCCCAGGGTCTTCTAGTGCTTTGTCCTGCTGATCCTCTTAACAAATACTGTAACAACTCATTAGAAATCACAACCATCAACAAATTGCCAATTCCCAAGAGCTTCAAGCTCTGATACCAAAAATGATAGATACCAAACTCACTTCTCAAACATTCACTTATGATTTTATCAATGAATCCATTCATGCTTTATTATACTCTTTCTAGTTCTGCAATCTTCTTTTTTGATCTTCCTCCGATGCTTGAAACCCTTACTAGCTTCTTAAGCCTTAATGGAGCTTTAGGTATTCAATCTATAGTATGAATCTATTTGAAGCTTCCAATAAATTTAGACACATGTGATTCAATTTATCTAACATGTTTCAATCCTCATATAATATATAAGATTCTAAGATATTGAATTTTGTCTCTAAATTCCTTACCTTTCTCAGAAGCTTGTAGGTCTTATTAGGCCTAATTGTGCCTCCAATAGGTCAAAATCATTATTATCCCCTTATTCAATCTGAAAAAAAAATTATTAAGGTATTTAAAACATAATAAATATTATCCAAGCCTTATACCAAGTTATAGCACTCAAGAGTAAGGAAAACTCAACTTTGACTTTTTGACAATTTTTGAAAAATCAGCACCTACAGGCTGATAAAAACATAGTCATCTATATCTGAAAATATATAGCTCCTTTTGTCATGAGAAAATTTGGATTAAATCAAAAATAATTTTATATAACTTTTCCAAAAATAATCAAGTCATTTGGATTAGTATTTTAGGAGTTATGGCCTTTTTAGTGATTGGGAACACATTTTTCTGAACTGTTTTAGAACTGCAGGTCTGTATTTTGACCATATATTTTTCCAAATTTATCCATTCGATCTGAAAAAAATTTCATTGGATTAATAACTGAAAGGATCATCTTCACACAAAATTTAATACGTTTTAATTTTATAAAACTCAAGATGTACTCATTTTTCCAACCGTGCCTAGTTGTTTTTCCCTATAGGCCGAGAGTTTAAGTTTGGAGTTTTTAAAATATCTAAATGATTTCAAGACTTATTTTCTTCTAATATAGACTCTATCTTACCCCAGAGACCTATTACTCAGCTTTTATAAGTCTCATGCATGTATTTTCACGTAAATCTAACCTTGGAACAGTGGACTGTGTATTTGTTGAAGCACCCTGTTTACAACCCTGCTCATTCATTCTCACAACATTTCATGCATTCTAAACTTCCTAAAACAAAAAAAAAGTCTTGGATTGTTTATCATTTAAAATAATTAATTGTTTCTCATGCCTTTTCTTATGAAAATAGATATTCATTATTCTTTATGCTCAAAGAAACACACACACAGATCTACATACTGTGTAAGTCAAACCTCTTATACATGAGAGCACTGTTTGCATATAATAACATGAAAATAAAATATTTGTCTTCTTAATCAATAAATAATACTTAAAATACAGGATTTACAATATCCCATTCTCAATGGCTTAACAAATTCTTATGAGATACTTCATTTCTTCTCTTTTTTCTTCACATGTAAACTCCTCTTTCTCCCTTACATTCTTACATACCTTGATCTCCTGATTCACCTCTCCATCTCTCTTCCTCTCTTCTCTACGTCCCACTATCCTATTGAATGAATTTTTATTGTATCCTCCCCTTCTCTAATTAATGCATATCCTACTCTTTTGGTTTTTTAAGAATCTCCTCCAAACTTCTACGCCCAACTTGGGCTCAAGGTAAAACAAAAACAATTTTTAATTTGAAACAATATACTAAGGTTGAAATATTTTCAACCACTGCTCCTTTCTTTTTTCAACAGCCCCAAAATTTACTTTTTATCTTTACTTTTTACAATTACTCCTCATTAACAACATTTTGGAGGGAAAAATACAATAAATTGAAATTTGAATTCAAACATGAATTGCATCCCAATGTAGCTATGTCTTGCATGAATTTTGTATGTAGATGCTCCTGCATCAAGTTCTACCTCCTGAAGTGAGTGTGTGAAATTTGACTTTAGTATATTAATGGAATTATATTAGTTTATTTTAGTACTTGACAATGAGTGCCACAGACCTTAAATGAAAATATTTAAACTCAGAATATAACTCTTACAATGCTTAATAGTTAGAATTATAATAGATAATGCTCTTTTGTTTAATGTGTACTAATATTTTCCAAGAGATTACTAGATAGTACTTGAAAGTCCTTGTTGTTCTTATATATAATTGTTTTGGATATTTGCAATAACCAACCTTACTAAAACTTTATGAAATATACCATGAAACATGTTGAATTTAAAAAGTCATCATTTAAGTAAGGGGGAAAGGATATATTATGGATTTGTTCAACATATTATGGTCATGTCCCATAAGGGAATAGACTACTTGAATTAGTCTAAACTATATTCATATTTATTTAAAGACAACTTATATAATAAGGAATGCTTTTATTTAGATTTATGGTTAACTCAACAAAGAATAGACCATGGGAGGTTAGGATGTCAATATTAACCATTTTCAATCTCTTAATAATTAAAATTAACTCTCTACTATAGGTTGGATTTATTTCATCCATTTTAAATATATGATACAAGTTTATATATTTATATATTTTCCTTAACATATATGTCACACTTATATTTAATTAAAACCCATTTATGATTTATTCCATTGAATTTTTGGTTTATAAAAGTTTCCTTTTTGTTCAATATTTCCCTTTACAATCTAACCTTTAAATGAATATAATCCTATCTAACCTTAACATCCTAAAAATACAAATCATTATTGTGTAGAATGTAATCTAAACTAAAGGAAGATGCATATAAGGATATGTTAAAGTAATATAGTGGCCTCAAATACATTCAATTCTAAGATTTTTAATTTAATATTTAGTAAAACGATGATAAGTTGTACGTTTTTATGTATTTTTGTGTAATTTACGATGCCCCATTTTTTTTTTACCATGTTTAATGGGATACAAGTTACTTGTCATTCAAATGGGCTGAAACTACACCTAAATTAATTATATCATCAATATATTTAGTTGATCATGATATTCTAGGATTAATCTTTTTTTTTTTTTATGCTATCAATTTATAAATACGATAAAACATGCACCTAATCATTATTAATATAAGATATAATTTAAGCTTATGTCTCTTTTTATGGCACTGTGTCAATTTTAAAACTTTAATCTCCAAAAAAACCTATATTTAGAGTAAGACTTCAATTCTACTAGTATTGTGTTTTAAAATTATTGAGGAACTTATTTACCTTTATATTTAGGACATCATGTCTTATATATCCTTGTTCAATTTTATCAAAAAAATCATTGATTTTTATAAATAAAAGGTATATGTATCCACTATATAAATATTCAAAATGATATATCTAATTTGAAAGTCTTGCATCCACAAAGACTACATTAATAGTCCTTGAATCATTAGGGGAATCTTTTATATTGGCTACATGTTGCAAGGAACATGTTTTAGGTTTTTTTAAAATTAGCTCAACCCTCACGGTAATCAATTTTTTCTTTAAAATGGATTCTTCATTTAATTTCATAATATTTTCATATTTATTATTTTCCCAAAATTCTATTGGATATATAATTATGCTATTTATATAAAGTGATAACAAACAATTTGAAATTTATAATGAAGATAACATATTATTTTTATTATTTTTAATAGAGCATTACAATTTAATAAAGAGTTATGGTACTTCTATAGTGGATACATTAGTCAAATGACTTGAAAAAAGGATACAATTTCTAATTTTTATGAAACTAAAAAATATGATGTGAAAACAAATCAAAACCATAAATTACCAATGATTTGTAAAGGATGAATTTCCATTCACAAAAAAGTGATAAGAAATAGTTTTAAAATGCATACAACATCCATGGATTAAACCATATTCTTATTAGCATTGTAATTATATTTAGAATGGATATAGCATTCATTGTGAGAATCAATAATGCATTATTTTATTTATAGAGAAGGTAGCACAAGAAAATTTACAACTATTAAAATGACAAGAAAAATATTTTTCCCTTTAGAATTTAAAATGAAGTGTCAATTGCATTCCAAACTAACATAGTAGATTAATATAGGTTGTGGCATCTACTATTTTCTCACTAATATTACAGAAAAAAATCAAATGGTAAGAGTGATGGTGATGGCTTTGATTGAAAAACCTAATAAATTTTGTGAGGGATAAATAATATATTTGGAAAGCAACATAGAAATTTTTCTACTCTTGTAAATTATGTAGAAAAAGATATCCACTTAAAATAATTCATTTATATTTGTTTGTTCATATTAAAAAACCTCTCTCTTATCAAATTCCATTGCATAATAACATTTAAGGATGATTTATTAACACAAAAAGGTTTAATTCTTAAATAATAAATATCACACACACACACACACACACACACACACACACACACACACACACACACACACACACACACACACACACATCTTCAATAAATTCAAGGCCGTAGTGTAAAATTTGAGGGGACACTATATAAAGGTCCTTACAAACCACAAATGGGCAAAATAAATTAGAAATGAGTTTTAAAATGTTTGGAAAGAAAATGTAATAAGGAAATAATTTACTACTAGACATAAACCCTATAATAATGGTGTTATAGAAATAAAAAAATTAAAGCATCAAGGAAATGGTTAGGATCATGTTAAATCCTAAAGAATTGTAAAATGAATTATGGGATGAATTTATATCACAAGAAGTTTATTTATAAATATATGTCCCCATAAAGGTGTTCAAAACATGATTCCTTATAAAGCATGGCATAATAAAAAATACAACATTAAACATTTAAGTTATGAAACATATGCACATGTGCTTGAAAAAAGAAGAAATAAATTGGATTATAAAAGAGAAATATTATTTTTATTGGATATAGCGAGTTATCAAAATATAAAATATAATATAATATGGTAATAATAGAGTTAATAATAAATAGGGGTGTCATATTTTATGAATATCCAATATGGTATGAAAAAATTAAACAATCAAGCATACATTTGATTTTAATACCCATATTGAGTCCTACTTAATAAGGTATTACCAGAGCAATACCTCCTATGGATTCCCATAGAATCAAAAATCATCATGTAACTTAAAGTTTCATTCAAGAGACACCACCATTTACCACTCCATCACATTTAAATATTCTCTATCAAGGCATGATTCAAGAAACACATTCATCTAAACTACTCCTAACATAGAAAAAAAGATAGCTCCATCACTTTTAAGGTATCTATATAGTGATACCCAAATGTAAATAAGAAACTTGAATGAGATATATGATGCATATAGGTTTAAATAAGATGATAATGAACTATTATGTCTTTCTCCATTTATGAAGTTCATCATATTTATTATGAGGGTAGTGTAAAGAATAAAAAATGGTGTGAAGCAATGGGCAAAAAATTAAAGCAATTGATAAAAATCAAAGATGAGAATAAGTAAACTTTGTATCAAGAAATGAATTTATAAGTATCAAATGGGTTTAATGAAATAATAACATCAAAGAATAAATAAAAATAAATATAAGGAAATGTTGTTTCTTAAATGATATAAACAATGATTGAAAGAGGCAATAATGAAAAAGATGCTCTGATAACAATGCTTTAAACATTCTTCTCCTATGACTAGGGGTAACTTGAAGCCTTCTACCTTACCCCCTCCTCTTGTGATTTTAGGGGATGAAGTGTTGAAAAGTAAAGAATATTTTTATCAAAAGGGATTGATATGCAAATTTTATAGATTCTAGCCATGGCTCCAAGATCTAAACACCTAGATCTTCAAGTAGTGACATCCCCTTATAGAAGGGAAAATAGAAATATACCCATGTGTTAAACAATTTTTTGTAGTTGGTTTTGATTCACTCACTGATTGAAATTCTATTTTTGATGGTTGGTATTGGTTTTGGGGACAACATACACTACTACTAAAGCCATGGATTTCCACATTTAATCATTTCATTCAATCTTTCAATAGGGTACTAGTTTGGATTCATCTTCCGAATGTGCCTCTTCATTTTGGTTGTGAATCTTGATATAAAGGCATTAGAAACTTAATGGGTTTTTTCATCATGGCAGATCAAGCCACTAGTTTCTTCTCTCACACCACATATTCACATATTTTAGTGGATTTATATTTGTCTATGCCTCTACTAGCAGAGGTTGTGTTACAAGTTGTTGATTATTCTTGCTGTTAGCCTTTGGATTACAAAGGTATCCCATTTCATTATCAAATGTGCTTTAATATGAGCCATTTGGCTTCTAAATGTCCCCACTTGAAGGTTCTGCAAGATTCATTTTGGTGTAACGATGCTCTTTAAGAATAGCTTATGGTAGGTGTTGATTCTGAATTAGATGCTTTTGTGCCTCCTTTTGATGATGGGAAGGATCACCTTCCCCGACTGCATGACTCTTTTGTTATTGAGACTAATCTAGGGTTCTCCCCTATTATTATTGATGATTTTGGGACTAATGATGGGACATAACTACAATTTTATCTACTAGGACTATTGTATGGACTTCCCGCACTATCACTAGAACTATAATAGGGTCCTCCCTCGTTGTCTTCCATGATATTGTTGTTTTTTCTACTATGACTAAGACTAGGATTATTGTTGTTAGAGCATTGTTTATTATTGGGGATGATGCTATTGTGTCTTCTCCCTAGGATCTACCCCCTTATGAATAATTGGTGAGTTTTTCACCTCCATCTCCTAATTCTACAAATGGAGATAATAATACTTATTGGACTTTTGTCCAAAGGAGGAAGCGAGGTCTTCCTAAGCACATTTAATAGATCTAATTTTGGGCCAATGTTGTTTTATCTACTAGGTTAGGTTTAGTTATTTTTTATTCTATTATGTGTTGTTATTGTGTTGTTTATGGCATGTTTGAGACCTTTATACCCTGGGGGCTGCTTTCTATAGTGTTTAGGACCATATTTACTTGTTGATTTATTAAAAAATAATGCTTTAAACATTAAGAGCCATTTTCTCAATAGTATCTCAACACAAATGCAAAGTACATGAAATGGGTGTAATATCAACATTTTTGAATGGAATATTGGATGAAGAAGTATATGAGATTCCAAGGCATAATAATAGGGTATATAAGATGAAAAAACCATTGTTTGGGATCAAACAAGCACCTCAGGCTTTGTGAAGCCATATTGACTCATATTTGTTGAGCAATGATTTTATCAAAATAATCATCAAACTAATAATCTACATCAAAACCAATAATCAAGGTGAAATTTTAATTATTTGATTGTATGTAGATGATATTTTTTACTAGAAATAGAACTTTTTCTATATAAGAGTTCAAATCAACAATGATGAAATAATTTCAATGATAGATTTGGGTTTATTGATATACACTCTTGATATATAGGTTAAACATGCATTAAATTATATTTTAATTCAATTTAAAATGATACATAGTAAACTTATATCAAAACTAGTAGCAATGGGTCCAAACTTTAGCAAATATGATTGCAACAATAATGTGGATATTACATTATATGATAACATAGTTATAAGTTTAATGAATTTGATAGTAATAAGACCAAACATCATGTATGAAATTATTATAATCACTAGATTCATCGAGACTCGAAAGGAAACAAACTAAAAATCAAGGAAACAAATCTTAATATATATCAATGACATAAAAGGCATGGAATTTTTTATGCCGCATATAATAATTTTGAGTTAAAAACAATTTTTTCTAGAATCAACTACATAACAAAGATACTTTTGGACATTTCATATCTCCTTATCATATCCATATTCAAGGATGATAAGCTTAAATTCAATTATTGTATAAGAGGAAGAGACCTCAATTTCCTAATAAGTACACGTGATATAAATAAAAACATAAAGGGGTTTATAGTGGTTGACATATAAAGAGGAGAAGAAAAATAGAATAAAAATATAAAATAATAAGAATAATAATAATAATAATAATAATAATAATAATAATAATAATAATAATAATAATAATAATACCTTCCACTTTGGAGGTTCCCTCTATGATGAGTCGTGGAAGTTATTGTTTGGACTTTCCATTGGTATAATATTTGTGGAAAATCCACTATTTTCATTAGCAGTCCCTATAGTTCCTTTTTTAATCATGGATGACCACTAGTCACTAAATGTTGGTAACTTCTACTACATGGTTAAGAATGATATTATTTTCTTATGATTTTTACATTGGTTCATGTGGGCTTTCTTTTCCTTAATTGTGTGGTTGTTTTTTTTGTAAATAAGAGATTTATGAAAAACCATTTGTTTCCGATTGGTTTTTTTGTTGTATCCATGTTTGTTCGTTATGGTAGGCTATTGATTAGATGCATGTTGGGTATTTTATTTCAAATGGGTTTTTGTCTTTGGCATCTTATTCAAGCCTTAATGTTATATCTTTTATATAAGGGTACATGACCTTTACAAAACTTAGTTTTTTACCTTATCTAACACCACCAACACCACCACCACCACCACCACCACTACCACCACCACCACAACCACCACCACCACCACCACCACCACCACCACTAATAATAATAATAATAATAATAATAATAATAATAATAATAATAATAATAATAACAACAACAACAACAACAACAACAACAATAATAATAATAATAACAATAATAACAACAACAACAACAACAACAACAACAACAACAACAACAACAACAATAACAATAATAATAATAATAATAATAATAATAATAATAATAATAATAATAATAATAATAATAATAATAATAATAATAATAATAATAAAGAAAGAAAGAAAGAAAGAAAATGAAAACACATGGGAGGCATGTGAGATACTAGAGTAGAGAGAGTAACAGAAAATAGGGAAAATTAAGTAGGTTAACATTAAAACTTAAGATGGGGTGAGATTGTAGACTAGGAGTTTCAAAAAATGATTCAATTTGAAAATATGATACATGTTAAGGTCATGACGTTGCTTTTCTATTTTGATCCCTTATGTGATCCTTATATATTTCCAACAATATTTTAAATCTAATATTTTTGAATCATCCAAACATATGAAGTGTTTGTCCTTTGAATTCCTTCTTTACAAACAATTACCTCATAATATTTATTTAATTTAGGTCTTGAACATATTCCTTGAACTTTATTTAAATAGATCTATCAATTTCATAGATACAAGAAATATTTCATGAGCATTGTATCTATTATATCAAATTTTAATGATCGATTCTCATGGATCCTTTCCTCTTCATAGAGAATATATAATAATTTAAGTGGGTTTGATGTATGTTTTAATTCCATTGTAATAAGAATAATTTCCTATTACACTACGTTATGAATGTTTCATCAAATACAAATATATTCCTAGTGAATTTGTTTTTTGTCTTTTTTACTCAGATAAATACTAAGAAGAAGATGAAAATCACAAAGATATCTAGATCAAGTGAATGTCTCGATTCATGAACAAGAATCACGAAATCACATATACATTACTAAAGTATAAGAAATTGAAATAAAAATAATTATCTAAAAATGGAATGAAGCAAATATACCAATATCAAATAAGAAAATCTCAAAATAGGAGAAGTGAAAGATTTGAGGTGAATGAGTAACCTAAAACTAGAATACTAGTAACCCCCACCAAGAATAGTGGTAACAAACCAATAGAGAGAGAAGAGATACAAATTATCCATAGAATATGATGAAGTTACCTTCTATATAACTCATAAAATGATTAATGTCATTGACGAAATCCTCTCTGTGATGAATGAAGAAGTTCCATCCACATTAACAATTATTTATACCTTTTTACAAAGGAACACCATGAGGTGTGTAATACAAGTCTGACCTCTACAAAGTAGGATGAAGGAATTAATACAAATATATATAAAAGATGATAAAAAAAAATGCATGGCATAGGTTTGGAAAGATTGTGCAGAAGAACGATATGTAATTACACTGAAGTGAACCTATTAGAAGAAAGACATGAAAAATTCACTAGAATAATGTCCATATGAAGAAGAGATATCAAGTCAATGACCATAAAAGCTAAATATATTGAATATGAATCACTTAAATCTTCAATACAAATATCCATAAGAATATATGAGTCATTGAAGCTCTCAATGGATGTACTCACACAAAAAAAATAGAATCTTTTGAAGTACATGACTATGAAGGCTATGGAAGAGAAGCATCATGAATATGGATAAAATTAGTATCTATAATGAGATATCTGAGGTCAATTATAATCTCATCTTGTAATGGTGGCTCAACATAAGGAAGAACATGAACCACCATGAATGTGCCATCATAAGAAGTAGGAGAAAGAAGGAGTACATTAGTGTCTTTAGAGATGATAGGTAGAAGAGGAGGAGGAGTTATATAAATCTCACAAGGATATATAAAAAGAGACTAAATAATGATACAAACAATGTAAGGACATTATGTATGTTCCACATGGAAATAAAATATAAAGAAAAAGGTAACAGTAAGGTACCCAAAACCTTTTCACAAGAATTATCCCACTTATTATATTGAATAGGATTAGTGTGAGCATAAATTTATTCATATAAGAATGGAATATGATTACATTTTATGAGAAAGTGTTCCATGTAAGCAAAGAAGGAAACATAATTGGTATTTATAATAAGAACCATTTATTTACAATAAACTTCCCTCATCAATTGGTATCTATTAAGAAGAGTCAACATGACTGAGAGAAGACACCAAATAAGTTGAATGAGATTAAAAATAGGACAAGAGACAAATCACTTTCAGTGAATGTACATTAAGATCTTTTGATAACACATCCAAGAATATGAGATCAATATGTAAATGACTCCAAAGTGGCACACATGTCATATAAATTGAGTGTGCACACAAGAGAGAAATTAGGAACATACACAATGCATTATTCAATATATTTTTAGTGATCCTTGTGAGAATTATATCACTCCTCTTCTTCTACCTATCATCTCTTAAAATACTATTGTACTTCTGCCTCCTCCTACATCTTGTGATGACACATTGATGGTGGTCCATGTTCTTCCTTCTATTAAGACACAAATACAAAATGACATTCTAATTAACCTCAGATATCCCATTGTATATTATACTTATATCCATATTCATGATGTTGCTCTTCAATATCCTTCATAATCATTTAATTCAGAGGATTCTAGTGTTTTTATTGTGAGTACATTTATTGAGATCTCACATTGAAAATAAGAATAAGAAAGAAGGGATAAAAAAAGAAGAAATAAATAATGAAAGTAAACTTATATTTACACTTTATGATTAATTTTTTTTTATTAATGTTTAATATTGTACTTAAATAAATTTAAGTTCCAATGTTATCTATGATTTATGTTACTATTAAATTTTAAATCACCTAAAATTATAATGTCCAATTGTTTTTAAATATATGTTTAACTATACAAATTCTATGTATCACGTGTAAGGTTTGAAAAAATAACTGATGTTACTAGAGGTTCCCATTATTTTAATTTTAAAATATATTCATAAATCTCTTTTTTTAACTATATCATGCATATTAATTTCTATTGTATAAAATTAATGAATTTAATAGATATGTATCAAATTCAATGTTGAGTGTTTCACTTTTGTTATGTATTTTTTAATATATTTTCCTAATGGTTTGAGTTGACTATCAAAGAATCACTAAGATATTTGGATTAAGTGAATCTATCGATTCATGAACAATAATCAAGAAATCACATAGACATTGTTAAAGTAGAAGAAATCAAAATAACAAGAATTATTTAAAACTATAATGAATAAAATATACGAAACTCAATTAAAAAAATATCACAAAGGGAAATGTGAAAAATTGGAGGTGAATGAGTAACCTAAAAATAGAATGTTGTTAACCCCCACCTAGAATAGTGGTAATAGAGCAAGACATAAAGAAGAGATACAAATTGTCCATAGAATATGATGAAGCTACCTTGTATACAAACTATAAAATTATTAACGCCACTAATGTAATCCTCTACCTAAATAATGAAGAAGGTCCATCCACATTTAATAATGTTTATTCCTTTTTCCAAAGGAGGAACATGAGGTGTGTACTACAATTCTAACTTCCACAAAGAAAAACCATTGATGTAGAATCAACTCTCCTCATCAACTGGTATCTATTAACTAGATTCAACATGACTGAGAGAAGATATAAAATAAGTGAAATGAGATTAAAAATTGGACAAGAGACAAATCACTTTTAGTGAATGAACCTTAGCATCTTTTGATAATACATCCAATAATGTGACATTAATCTATATAAATGACACTAAAGTGGCCCACAAGTCACAAAAACTAAGTGTACACACAAGGGAGATGTTAGCAACATATATAATGTCCCTAGACTATTTGGATCATTATTCAGTCTGTTTATAGAGATCTTTGTGATATTATATCACTATTCCTCCTCTTCTACCTATTATCTCTTAATACACTATTGTACTTCCTCCTCCTCCTACTTATTACGATGACACGTTCATGGTGGTTCACGTTCTTCCTTCTATTGAGATACCACTATAAGATGAGATTGTAATTGACCTCATATTTCCCATTTTAGATTATAATTTTATCCATATTCATGATTTTGATATTCCATAGCCCTCATAGTCATGTGATTTAGAGAATTATATTTTTTTTAGTGTGAGTACATCCATTGAGATATCACATAGAAAAGAAGAAGATGAAATAAAATAAAACAATAAAGAAAGAATGAAAGTAAACTTATATTTTCACTTTATGATTAATTTTTTTCTCCTAATGTTTAATGTTGTACTTAAATTCATTTAATTTCTAATGTTGTCTATGTTTTATCTTACTATTAAATCTTAAATCACCTAAAATTGTAATGACTTATTTTTAAATATATGTTGAACTATACATTATGTTGAACTATATATGTTACTGGAGGTTTACATTATTTTAATTTTAAAATATATTCATAAAAATCTTTTTTAACTATATCATGAATATCAATTTCTATTGTATATAATTAATAGATTTAATAGATATGTATCCAATGCAATGTTGAGTGTTTCACTTTTGTTATGTATTTTTAATATATATTCCTAATGTTTTGAGTTGACTATCAAAGAATCACCAAGATATCTAAATCAAGTGAATGTATCGATTCATGAACAAGAATAAAGAAATCACATAGACTTTGCTAAAGTATAAGAAATAAAAAAAACAACAATTATTTAAAAATAGAACAAAGAAAGTATACCAAACTCAATTAAGAAAATTTCACAAATGGATATGTACAGAATTGGAGGTGAATAAGTAACCTACAAATATAATACTAGTAACCCCCACCTAGAATAGTGGTAATAGAGCAACATAGAGAGAAGAGACACAAATTATCCATATAATATGATGAGGCCACCTTATATATAACTCATAAAAATATTAATGTCGCTGACATTATCCTCTTCCTAAAGAATGAAGAAGCTCCATTTACATTGAACAATTTTTATTCCTTTTTCCAAAGGAAAAACATGAAGTGTGTATCATAAGTCTGACTTCCACAAAGTAGGATGAAGGAAATAGTATAAATATATCTAAAAGATGATTAAAAAAAGGCATGTCATAGGTCTGGCAAGATTCTGCACAAAAACTATAAGTAATTACACTAAAGTGAACCTATCAGAAGAAGGACATGGAACATTCATTGGAAGAATGCCCATATGAAGAGGATATATCAAGTCAATGACCATCAAAGCTAAATATAGTAAATTTAAATCATATAAATATCCAATGTGAATATCCACAAGAACATATGAGTCATTGAATCTCTCAATGGATATACTCACACTTAAAATAATATAATCCTCTAAAGTACATGACTATGAAGGCTATGGGAGAGAAAAATCATAAATATAGATAAAATTAGAATCTACAATGGGATATCTGAGGTCAATAATAATCTCATCTTATAGTGGTGGCTCAATAAAAGGAAGAACACTCACCACCATTAATGTGTCATCACAAGATGTAGGAGGAGGACAGAGTACAATAATCTCTTAAGAGATGATAGGTATAAGAGGAGGAAGAGTGATATAAATATCACAATGATCTCTAGAAAGAGACTAGATAATGCTCTAAATAGTGTAGTGACATTATGTATGCTCCACATGGAAAAAAGAATCCAAAGAAATAGGTAAAAATAAGGTACCCAAAACCTTTTCACAAGAATTATCCCACTTATTATACTAAATAAGATTAGCGTGAGCATAAATCTATTGATATAAGGATGGAATATGATTCTTTCTTATGAGAAAGTGTTCCATGTAAGCACACCAAGAAGAATAAATAGTATTTATAAGAAGAACCATTGATGTAGAATCAACTATCCTCATCAATTGGTATCTATTAAGTAGAGTCAACATGACTGATAGAAGATACCAAATAAGTGGAATGAGATTAAAAAATGGATAAGAGATAAAGAAATTTTAGTGAATGCACATTAGGATCTTTTCATAATACATCCAAGAATATGAGATTAGTATATGTAAATGACACCAAAGTGGCACACAAGTCACAAAAATAGACTGTGCACACAAGAGTGAAATTAGGGCCCACAAAAACCCATCTAACACAATAATAAATGGATTCTTATGTTTTCAAGTAACATAACATGATAAAATTTATGGATGTCAAAATCATTTGATAATGTCTCCAAATGTGATATATTAGTGTAGATGACACTAAAATTGGCATAAGTGAAAAAGTAAACATGTTAAATAGGACATTAGTCTCTATTGATAATGCATCTATAAGGAGGTAAAATTAGAAGGGGATACAAAAAAGTAAGGAAAAAGTTTGTTTTACTTGTGAGTGGGTCTTACCTCCGACCAGATCAAACCTCACCATCTATTTGACTAGTGAAAGACCAATGTAAGTTTTAAAAAAAAAAATCCCCGCTTGACTTGAATCATTAAAAAATACAAACTACCATTTTGAACAAAATAAGTTGTTTTAAAAAACCACAAGTGATTAAAATAAGGTTGTTGGAGATGAAAAACCATGATGAGGGTGGATTGCAGGTGATTAATAATTCAAGGGTTTTTTGGAAACCAACGTGAAGGAGCTTTTGATGAGTATGATGTAGATTTTGAGGAGCCTTGACCAACCCTAAACTACCTTTCACAAAATTACCTATGGATGAAGGAAGGCTACCATTTTAATGGTGATCATATGATCCATCAAAGGGAGAATGGAAGTTCCAAAGATCAACTTTATAAGAATGCTTGAAATGGTAATTAGTAAGCTTGAGAGGCACATGAAACCATGGATCATATATATTTATTAGATCAATCACATGAAGACCTTAAATAAGTTGTTTAAATTCCAGGGAGAGACATGCAGAACCAGATGGAGTCTTTATCTTTCTAGAGAGATGTAATGGTGAAGAGTCATACAAATAGGCATGGAAAAAAATCACCTCTTAAAAATAGTAATACCCCAATTTTTTTAAAATAGGGTGGTAACTTTTTTTATATCATGAGGTTTTTCATATTTTTTGAAAAAGAGACACTTGAGAATTTTCCAAACCCTCCAAAAATGTCTCAAAGTATACCGTAAATAAACAAAAGATTTTGAAAACTAATAGTAATAAGAAAACTATACAATCCAATACCATATTTCCTTTGATACCATATTATGTAATCACTAGGGTCTCTAGATCAAATGAATGTAATTTTTCTTGAACAAGAGTCAATCAATTAAATAAATATTTATGAATCTAGAAGAAATCTAAATAATGAGAATTCTTACAAAAGGGAAAGTAAAAAATATCCCAAACTTTGTTAAGAAAATATGACAATGCGAGATGTATAAAATAGGAGGTGAATGAGTAACCTCCACAAGGATAGTGATAAAGGCTACCTAGAATGGTGGTAACCTCCATACCTAAAATAGTTGATAAATGGTCAACTAGTCAAATGAATAACTCTAACTTGATAAAATAGGGTGGTAATGTGAAACTCCCTATGACTAAGTACACCTAAACAAGCTAATACCTGAAGTGCTAGAAAATACCATGTGTGTGTAGAATAATCCTAATAAACTAATAAAAGGAAAATAATATCCTATACTAACATTGACAAAATTTCATATTTACAAATCAAATCAATCAATATTACACATCATTTAAATTTCCATAAAACATTATGATACACTCCCAACCAAACATTATAACTCTATATGGATGAGTTCATGAAGGCCTATGCATGTAACACTCAATTAAGGATTAAATAAAAGGGACTAACCACTTCTTGGAGTTATATGTTTATGTTTCTCTTTTCTTTTGAAAAGAAAGAGTTGTTTTAAAATTATAGAAATTCTAAATATATGTGATTGGGATATTTAGTGTGAGAAAATATAGCCAACTAATATACAATCAACACATGTTTTCTAGTCAACATGAACATCACATCTATAAATATAGCAGACTAGTCTATAGGAATTCATTGATAAAATATTTACCAATTATTTTATTCAACTATTAATAAATATTTACTATTATAATGCTTTAGGATATCATATACTATACAAACATACATAATAATAATAAATGAATGTTACGTACCAAATAAGTTATTCATATTTATAGTTAAAACTCATTACCAAATGGAACAAACATAGTTTAACATATGAAAAAATAAAGATACAAAAAAATTGGAGAAGAAACAACACTCAAAACCAAAGTTTGACAAGAAATTAAGCACAAGTTTTTTTAAGACATAATAAAAATTAAACACAAGATACAAAACCCAAAGGAAGAGGGAAGCAATCATCCTTAGGTGGTAGAGTGTCTTGAAAGAAAGGCTCTATGGAAAGAGGATCTGATGCTACCCAACCATCTAGGGGGTGTAAATTTATATCAATAGTTAAACCATCAGTAGGATACACTTGATTCATAGTTCTAGTATGATATCTTATATAATAGGGATATGTGTCAAATTTAGCATGCAGTGGTATAAAACCCCAACCCCCAAATGAAAATGATGGTAGAAGTGGACACAACTACACAACTAGATTTTGTATCTCAGGAGGTGACAATGGTATCCCCTTGGGTGACTCATCTAGTGAAACGTGACTAATAGTGTAGTGGACACTCCCTGGTCTAACATCATCTGTAGGTGGTAGAATTCCATTGTAACCTTGTTGATTTAGTCATGAATCTATATGTAGGATGAAGAAATAATATAAATTTTGTCATTAATAGAGAAATGTCAAGAACATTCATCATTGTTAAATATATAATTATTTATAGATTTCCATAACTTGAAAATAATAATGGTTCTAAAATAATTTGAAAACAAATAAAATAAGCATGATACGTGGTTGAGTTCCCTAAAAGAATAAGATACCAAGAAATATGTTAGGGTGATGAGGCTAAAACAGGTTATCAATCCAAATCCAAGTAGATTATTCTTATGGCTAGAAAAAAAAGAGGTGTTTGAATGAATCTTATCATTGGTAGGAATGACACTTGGGTAGAGTGATGCTCATGTTAGTGAGTCACTTCTTGAGTAGGAAACCTTGATAGACTAGGCACCATAGGAAGTGGGAGAGTTAAAGTTTAATCTTGACATCTTTATTTTGTGAAGTGTAGTATGAAATTTTTTAGGAATGGATTTAATCTCTCATACCATTATAGTTAATATATTAGGTAAGATAGGGCTTAGGAATTTATTTAAAGACTTGGATATTAATTTTTGAAATGGGTGTCACAATTCCATTGTCAGTCCTTACAGCAAGCTCAGAGAATTTACAATTATAACTTGTGAAGCTTAACATCAAGAAGAATCTCTTGGATATGGAGGATAAAACATAAGTAAACATGATTCAATTGAAATTTAATTTTTAAATTTGACCAACAAATATAGTCTTAAAAAACCACCAAATCTCAAATTGTAAGAATACCTTTTCAAGTGGGTCTTACAACTTTAATTCTTGGAGTTTCAGTGAAAAACAAATTTTACTCATTGTCATAATAGGATACCACCATATGTTTTGATCATTTATGGATATACCTATATAAAAACCATCATAAATTCATTTCATGTGTGGATTTATAACATCAAAAAATTTGATATACTTTTGGAAATAAAGGAACAATCAATTTTTATAGTATCCATGGTGATGAGGATGGATTGGAAGTCTATAATCATTCATTTAGTTTTACCATATGGTTCTTATTGGTGATCAAATTTTCACAAAGGGTTTGCGTTATTTTTTGAGATGTCCATGTGAAGGCACACAAGATAAACAACCCAAAATTTTATTTAAAAAATTGAAACCCACAGAGGTAAAGCCATGTAGACATAAAAAACCCATACCAATAAAACCTACCATGTGGAAGACATAATGGGATAAGACAAGGTTAATATTTACCATTGTAGAGGGATGTGTGTACTAATGATGGGAATTTAAGATGGACAAGAAAGTTTCATATTTTCAATATACAAATTTCTTCTAAACTTCCAAAACCCACTAGAGAATCCTAGTAGAGAATTTAAGGTTGACTACAAATTTGAATACAATGTAAATTGATAAACATGTTCTAAAGTCTATTCGGGTTCTCGGTGGTAAAAATCAATTTTCCAAATTGCATCTAAAGAAGTAAAATCCCACTAGATTTTTATATAAAAAAGACAATTACAAAAATCAAGTTTTGAGAAAATAAAATGCAAAAGTCATAGTATCACAATGGAAATGGAAGGATGAAATGTAATTTATAATAATGAAATATTTTAATTTTCATCTGAGCTTGCAAATATTATGAGAAAGAAAGGAATAATTAGGAAAATTTAGAAGGATAGAAGGTACACACATCATGATGGAAGGATAGGTATGTTCCCTAACAACCTAGATGAGTTTGGAAGGTAGTGAAAAAGTTACTTGTTAGGTACTAGAGTAAGAAAGACATTAGGTGTGATTGAGGTAGTCCTGATCCTAATATAAACACCACATCATTGGGACTTTTAATTATTAAATTTCATAGATATAATGTTCCTTCATAGGTGTTGCAACATTTCAATGGGAAATATCAATGGTTACCGTACTCAAGTAGTAAACCAAAAAAGGAAGATAAAAAAATCATTATAAATCTATTCAGGGGTTCAAAATTGCATTTCTTGGGGAGAATGTTTTGAATGAGGTACAAAAATTTATTAAAATAATGATAGTACAAGATGATTTTTCTATGAAGGGGTCATTGCTTAGTGCATGTAGAATCCATTTGATTATAGAGTTGGATAATACACCATAAAATTCCCTTTTGGGTTGGACTCTACAAATGTCTCCCCTTATGTTCTATTGTCAAATATATAAGTTGTAGCTAGTAAGTGTGATGGAATTAAAAGGGTGATATTTCATACTCATAATCACAATAAATTCATATGAAATTAGAGAGATTATGTGGGTAAATTAAAGAAAAAGGGTATGTGCCTAATATAATATTTGTACTAAATAATGTGGAAGAGGATTAGAAGGCATAAATGATTTGTTACCATAATGAGAAGCTAGCAATTGAATTTGGGTTGGCCAAGTTGTTTCTTGGCATAACCATTTATGTCATCAAAGATCTTTGAGTATGTGTTGATTACCCCACTACTACCAAGTTCATCTCCAAAATTGTTGGATGGGAAATAGTTGTGAGAGATACAAATCATTTTCATCATTTCATGAATGGAAAATGATCTTATGGGGATTAATGGTAAACCTCATGAAATAAAGCCAGAAAATAATGGTTTAAATCAATAAAAGCTTCCTTTTCAATAGATTCTAAGTAGGCTATTGATTTTCATGACAATTGTTCTTCATCCTTTTCTATTCCATAATCTCCTCATGAGTTTGAAATAGAATTTGACAATGAATATGCCTTTAATGATCCAAGCAATAGTGTAGAAATGGGAGAAGTTATTTCATCTCTTAAAACACTAAAATTTGATGTTTCATCACCTAAGAAGGATAAATTCTAGCCAGTCATGGAAAATTTGTCTCAAATCTTGAGTGTGGATTGCTTTAGAATTTATATTAAGGTTGTGGTGATTCAAAGTTTGTTTTTGTAGTGGAGATCTTCATATTAGCTTAGCCTAGTTTTAATGGCTAAAAAAATGTTTGGGGATATGAAATCTCAATGTAACATTTCATAGATTGATTATTGTGTTGAAGAAAGTAATGGCTACAAAGGAATAGATTTGCTTCTAGTAAAATCTACTCCAATGTGCTCAGTCAAGTTTTAGGAATGGAGTTGAGTTGAAAAATACAAAATTTTACAAGTTCATCAAAATTTTCATGACTATGAGGCCCCCAAATTCCATAGGAGATTTGTGTTGGAGAAGAACTTGAAAAATGCAAGTCTCCAAAATGCAAGTGCAAATTATGACCAACTCTCCCAATCCCACTGGTCAAATATTAGAGAAAATTAAACCCAAGAGGAGATTCAAGGAGATCTTGAGAATAAATTCAATTTTTCAATTTTACACTTGTGCAAATTGTAAATTATAGTTGGGTCTCCAAAACTGCTACTCAATGCTAGTCAACATGGGGTTCTAGTGAAAATGGGAGCTTTCAAGACAATTTGAAATTTTGTAAATTTTCAAATTGTAATTGGAGTTCCCATTTCCCTAAATGATACCTTTAATGGAAACAAGAACTCCAAGTGTAATTTTAAATTTTTTAGTTTTGCAATTTGACAATTACAGCTGGAGTTTCCTTTTCTCTAAAGGGAGCCTTCCAGGGAAATGGGAACTCTAAGTGTAATTTACAATTTTTTAGTTTTGCAAATTATAAATTACCCCTGAAGTTCTAATTTTCCTTAAGTAATCCTTTTAGGGAAATGGGAACTCCAAGTGCAATTTGTAATTTTTTAGTTTTAAAAATTGCCAATTGTAGTTAGAGTTCCCATTTCCCTCTAGGAAGCCTTTCAAGGAAATGCAAACTCTAACTATAATTTGAAATTTTGCATATATTCAAATTGAAAATTGTAGCTGGAGTTCCCATTTACATAAGGGAACTTTCTAGGGGAACTATAACTATGAATTTAAATCGTGCAATTTGTAATTATATAATTTTCAAAGGGAAATTTTTAGGTAGATTAAAACTATCAATTACAATCCTAAAATTTGTATTTTTGTAATTTGAAAAGGGAACATTTGAAGGAGGCTACTATTGTGAATTGTAATCCTACAATTTTCAATTTTTTATTTGTAATTTTGTAATTTTACAATTTTTAAATTACAAAATTTTTGCTAAGTTTTAGATTTCCCCAATACAAAGGAATTGTAAACTTGTATTTGGGATCCAAATTTACCAAAACAAAGGAAAATTACAAATTTGTAAAAGGGACTAGAATTTCCCGAAAAAGATCAAAGATTGAGAAATAATGCATTTATGCATTAAATATGTGGAGGCAACCCTAAAAATCAAATATAAAAAAAGAAAATGTACAAAATGCAAAGTATGAAAAGGAAACTTAGATCTAAAAAGCAAAAAGGTAAAATAACCTAATTTTTTCATTTTCATTTGCTTTGCTTGTTTGAACACCTTCATGGGAGAATCTTTTTAGGTTTGCAAGATCAAAGTGGACCACCCAAAATATTTTTTTTTCCAAGCAGACATGGGTATGGAGTGATCAAATGCCCTCATTTAAAGAGCAAGGTTGTTCTTTGGTTTACATGAGGGGAAGGGTGGTTGTTAAGAAGATTCTAGATTTGTAAATGAGTGGTCAAAGGCATCTATAGGTAGTTGCAAAAGATGACAAAAGAGTTTATTTTGTCTTCAAGGGTGAGTTTTATCTTACCTCATGTAAAAAAAAAATTAGCCAACAAATCAAAGGGTTTGATATAAATCTTCATCATTGCTTGTAGAGGTAGTTGCATCAATTATTTTCCTTGCAAATACTTGAAGATTCTAAGTGTGGCGAGGAATATTTTCTAGTTGGGAGCATCTTGGTGGAATATGGAGGGTTGTTTTATAATTTTACAATATTTACAAATTTCAACCCATAATCCCATATTTAAAAAGTGTAAAAATGTATAAATAGAGGGTTTGTCCTCTATTTTAAGGTTGTTGATATTAGTCTTTATTTTTCCTCTATAAGTCTAGGTTATTCAAAAAATTTGGATCCATTGCTATATGTAGACATCATATCCATTGCTAAGGTGGTTGTAGTTGTATAGCCAATAGTAATCCTTAAGAGAATTTATAATATGTCTCCCTTGTCCAACATGGAGCAAACTCATCATGCATCTCCCCATAAAAGCATTTTGGAAAATTGATGTACCTAAGATCTATTTTCAAAGTTAAATAAAATGCTTGTGGTTCTTACTATTTCTTGTTGATGAAGTGTAGTAATGTGTGCTGTAAGTTATGATAATTAAACATTTGGTTCAATATTCATTACTAGTTATCATTTTGAGCATAGATCTAAATTTTAAATGCTTAATACATTTTTAAATTGAAAATATGTTGTTGAGTGACTTTTGAGGGCACCCTGAATTTATGAATTCAGTAGGAAAATGTGTATGAAATTCTAGTTTCAGTGTACATTCTAGTAATTTAAGAATAATTTTGGTATTTGCATTTCATCGGTACTAATAAATACAAGTGACTCTTGGTAGTCCCATTAGCTTCAATTTTATTTTTTCTACATATTTGCTAAGGAATAATGATCCATAAACACTAGTAGGAACTTCACTACTTTTTAAAATATTTAAATGCATCTTTTAAAATTATCAATTCTAAAAATTTAATTGAATTAGAAGAGGAAAATTCTCAACTTTTAACATTGGAGTATTTAGAAAGTAATTAAAATCTGAGCCAAGAATCATGTTTCAAAACTAAAATACGGATGAATTGAAAGTTCACATCATTTATCTTTTGAAACTGTCAGATTCTTCCAGGTTCACAATTTACTCAATTTCCAATAAATGATCAAACGATTAAATTTTTCATTCTTGATTAAAATATTAATTATAATATATAAATTAAATGAAATTTAAATGCAAAATTGAAATCAAAGATCAAAACATAGAAATTGTTTATGGGGTTTAGAATTCCTACATCCCTGGGTTCTTATCGAACTGATCCATTAATGTTGCTAAATCTTGAAAGCTAAAATAATACTTAAAAAGAAAAAAAGATCATATATCTCTATAATAATAGTGATTAGACCTTTCAAATACCTTGGTTGACTCAGCACATCCTTCACCTTCCTGAATCACAAGTAAAGGCTTCTCCAAATCGAAATTGGAAACTTTCATAGCTTAAAATGACATTAAAAATTATATAAAATGGGAAAATGAATATAATTCATAGATCATATTATAGTTATAAAAAACTTTTTAGTTTACTCTGAGCTCTAGTTCAGCCTTTAAGGGCTCTAAAATGACTAAATACAACAAACTAGTCTATAATTCCCATACACAGTCAGCTGAATGGCCTTATTTAAATACAAATTCATGGGTTTAATTTTAACTTGGCTTTAACAAGTGAGTTGGTCGGGCTATTATCCTTTTTCACAGTATGTTAGGGGTTCCAATCCCATCACCTCCTTTGTGGGCACTTGGCTTATCATTATTATCCCACATTTGGCAAATTTGAATGGTTTTAAGTATTTTTTAAGCCTTATCTCCAAGGCTTTAGTTGTGGCTTTGGCCACACTATTACAAATTTTACTTGGGTATTACCCATCTTAGGCATCCTCGAGCCTATCCAGTCCTTGGACTTAACATAACCACCAAATTACATGGATTTGGTTTGGTCCTTGTGGCATTTGATTCGTCCTCGGACTCAACATATGTGGCAAGTTTAGTCTAAGTATAGTTAGCTGGTACTCAGTCTGTGAGCTTAGTATAAATGACAACATTAGATAATATCTATCTCAAGCTAGCTTGACTCATCAAAGTTGGATGTGGCATGGCAACTGTGGGTTTGCCCATGTGGCATATGGGGCTCTTTAAAAATAAGTATAGAGTTATTTAAAACATAAAATTTAAATACATTGCATTTGTCCATTCCATACATGCTATCAAAGATAAACATCACCCAAATTTTTGGACTCTAATTGACTACCACGTGTCACCACCTGATTGGTCCACTTGTCACATTCATATTGCAACACATCATCTTATGACATCACATTTTTGTTGTTGCATCAAAACTTCAGTAGCCTATAAATTTTGCATACGGTGTCCACTTTAAAAATTGTAAAAAGCACCAGAAAGATCTTGACGAGCTCTACACTATGAAATAATTTTTATAAGAATATGGAGACTTAATTTTTTAACAAATGAAGAGATCCACTTGGATCAAGCCTCCCCACTAAGCGCTTTTGGACCCCAAAAGCATGGTCTCCATTAAAAATGATTTAAAAAAATATCACTACAACATATCATAGTAACAATTCAAAATTCAAACTAAAGCATTGAAATGTTAGTGAAAAACAAATATCTACCCATTACCACATTGTGGATAGAAATAAACTACTTTATCAAATGTCGCATCTCAAAAATGGTGTATCTACCAATCACTGCAAATTGTTCACCAAGTGCAACTGCATACCAATTTATTAGTGTAATAATTTTACACACTAGTTATAACCACAATTGACAGTTATAATAAAATTCCCAAAAATGAATAAGGGTCTTATAAAATGTGTAAATATCATGCATGGCTACAAATAGTTTGTATAATTAGTACAATTACAAACGGTGTCCATAAAGGGTCTTATAAGCCTCTATTTGCATAATATGAAAAAAAACATAGAAATTGCAATGCAAATTTCTCAAAATAGACATACTATTCATGTGCATATAAACTACATATACTGTTGTCAAGGTTTAAAAATGAAGTTTCAAAATCCCAAACATGAGAAAATATTCCAAGTATGTTAAATCTATCCCTTGGTTTTTCTCTATGGGCCACTCCAATAAACCATATAAACATTCAAAGCATGGTAAATGTCCTTTATGTATCATATAACAAGAATCCCAAAATTGCTTTGCAACATGAATGCATTATCAATCCACTAATCATGACAACATGAATGTCAAAAATTGTTTATCAACTCTCTTAATCAAATTTTCCTGATTAGTTGGTGAGATTTCTTTAGTGGATTTAGTAACATTTATATGGGTTGATTTAACTTCATTATTTACCTTATTTATAGGTTTATAAAACATCTTAATCTTACCATTACCAGGATGGTGTGATGGTTGAAGTATCCAACACTCTTCAACTTGATGTCCACTTCTGTTACAATGAGTACAAAACCTTTTGTCCACTCTTTTGGCAGACATATTCCTATTACTACTCATAGAACTCTATCTAGGAGAATAGTCTTTCAAAATCTTTCCTAACAAAGATTTATGTTTCCAATATTTGGATACATAATGATTAGAAAATCCATAAAAATTGCATGGATAAATGTTTCACAAATTTTGTGTACCATAATCCAAAGGAACATTGGAATATTTATGTTGTCTAGTCAAATTAGAATCAAAATTATTGCAAGTGTGATGAAAAGAATGTGTTTTATCTTCCATCCAAGATGATTTACACTTCTCCAAATCTCATCTTGCTTTTGCTTTCTCAGAGCATTCACTTGTTTCATTTTGAATACCATATCTATATCATAACCATACACAATTAGGCTTATTCTCTACCTAAATGGGGTTAGTATCACCTTGACCATCTTTTCTCAGGCCTTTTACATTAAATCCCATTTTAACAAGTAATTTTCAATCTATTCCTTTTGTATATTGTTCAAATTTACCAAATTCATTGTTACTAGATTCTTCACGGGAAGGAAAGTCAATTGATGACTTACATTCACTTACAATGTTTTCATCCATCATAGTGCCTGCATCTACAGTGGAAGGAAAATCCTTCACTTGTCCACCATTATGTAGTTTTTCCATGAGCTCATCCTTGGCTCATAACTCCATTTTCAAATGGGCAATCTCCTCATCCAAGGAGTAAAATCTTGCTCTCAAGAAAGCATTCTCTTCCTAGATCTATTAGTTATATGCTTCAAACTCATCAATCTTGGCTTTATTTGAAAACTTGCCCATTACACCTATCAAATCACAAAAATTGAAACAAATGCTGAAATAGAAGAAAACATAATAACCAGCTGTTAAATCCCATTGATCAACTATTCTGATACCAAAATTTGATCCGTAAACACGAGTAATAACTTCACTACTTTTTAAAATATTTAAATGGATCTTTTAAAATTATTATTTCCAAAAATTTAACTAAATTGGAAGCAAAAAATTATCAACTTTCTAATGTTGGAGTATTTAGAAACAGATTAAAATCTGATCCATGAATCATGTTTCAAAATTGAAATACAAATGAATTGAATGTTCACATCATTTATCCTTTGAAACTATCAAATTTTTCCAAGTTCACAATTTACTCAATTTCCCGTAAATGATCAAATGATTAAATTTTGCATTCTTGATTAAAATCTGAATTATAATATACAAATTAAATGAAATTGAAATTCAAAATTGAAATCAAAGATCAAAACAGAGAAATTGTTTACTTGGTTCAGAATTCCAATGTCCTCGGGTTCTTATCAAACCGATCCATTAATGCGCTAAATTTTTCAAGCTAAAATAATACTTACAAACAACAATAGATCATATCTCTCTATAATAATAGTGATTAGACCTTCGAAAGACCTTGGCTAACTCAGCACGTCCTTCACCTTCCTGAATCACAAGCAAAGGCTTCTCCAAATCAAAATTGGAAAATTCCATAGCCTAAAATGACATCACTAATTCTCAAAAATGGGTAAATTAATATATTGAATAGAGAATATCAGAATTATAAACAACTTTTTAGTTTAATCTGAACTCTGGTTTAGCCTCTAAGGGCTCCAAAATGACTAAACACAACAAATTGGTCTATAATTCCCATACACAGTCGGCTGAATGGCCTTGTTTAAATACAAATTCGTGTGTTTAATTTTATCTTGGATCCCACAAGAGAGTTGGTCAGGCTCTTCTCCTTTTGCATGGCAGGTCAGGGGTTCCAATCCCATCGGCCTCTTTTGTGGGTTCTTGACTTATCATTAGTATCCCACATTTGTCAAATTTGAATGGCTTTAAGTCTTTTTTAAGCCTTATCTCCAAGACTTTAGTTGTGGCTTCAGCCACGCTATTGCACCTTCTACTTGGGTCTTACCTAGCTTAGGCATCCTCAAGCTTATCCATTCCTCAAACATAGCATAACCACCAAATTACATGGATTTGGCTTGGTCTTTGTGGCATTTGATTCACCCTTGGACTCAACATATGTGGCAAGTTTAGTCTAAAGTATAGTTGGCAGGGTAATTGGTCTGAGAGCTTAGCATAAAAACCAACATTAGACAATATCTATCTTGAGCTAGCTTGACTCAGCAAAGTTTAATGTGGCATGGCAACTATGGGCTCACTCATGTGGCATATGGGGCTCTTTAAAAATAATTACTGAGCTATTGAAAACATATAATTTAATTACATTGCATTTGTCCATTCTATACATGCTATCAAAGACAAACATCACCCAAATTTTTGGACTCCCATTGATTTCCATGTGTGACCACCTAATTGGTCCACTTATCGCATTCACATTGCAACACATCATCTTGTGACACCACATTTTCCCTATCACATCAAAACTTCAACAGCCTATAAATTTTGCCTATGGTGTCTATTTTGCAAACCACAAAAAGTGCCAGAAATATCTTGATGAGCTCTACACTGTGAAATCATTTTTATAAAAATATGGAGACTTAATTTTTTAACAAATGGAGAGATCCACCTAGATCAAATAATGCCATGAATGTTGAAAGAAACCTTGTTATTTTAAATCCACCAACAAACCACCCTTCATATTTTATTAACCTATCCTACACTATTATACCTTGAAAATAATACAAATTTTGCATAAGTTAAGTGTTATTTGCCCTGAAGATGTATAAAATATTTCCTATATAACATGTGTTTTCATGTTGTGCTTTAATGATCAACATTGTAGTCTCCCATTCAACCCCTTTTTGAAAATTTCTTTTAAAATGAAGTTTTTATGAACATCCCAATCTATTTTTATTAGCTTAAATATGACCTAGTGCCTTTTTTCATCCCATATGATAACCCTTATCTGGTGGAGTGAACATGTTTGGTTGTGCCCTGGTCATGTGTGCATTTATTTTTGCCAAAAATCCCCAAGGGGGTTAATTGTAGAATCAGTTCATGTGAAAAATCCACCCCTATAGGTCCTCTCACCTTGGTTCAGGTAGAGCAAAAAGTAGAAGGGAACTGACCATACCCTCTATTGATGTCTATTAATCATTTTTTGCATCTGGTCCATTCTTGATACCAAATCCTTCCCTGACTATAATAACATATTAACAGCTTTCTCATCTTTTTTTTTCATTTCTTTCAAGTATACAAGGTCGAGTGTAAGATCTGTATTGTTAGGAGCTAATATATCCCTAGATGGGATATAATGCATTAATAGGATTTTAAAGGCCTCATTACCTATAATTGTGAGAACAACTCATTTATCACATAAGACTGCACTTTATCTATACAGTTAAATAACTCCCATACCTCCTTTACCTTGAGGAAGGTGTCAACTATCTGAGGCCACATGATGTAACCCTTGGTATGATTGGAATTAAAATAAAGGAAATCATTTTAAACTTTAGCTAAGCTATCACAAGATGGTTTTCAATGAACCCAATAGGAGGAATAATAGACATGGGTGGTAACTAGAATGTTGGTACATCTGGAATTTCCCTAATAAGGATATTGGATTGGGAATCCAATACTCAAACTCCTTTTCCACTCTATTTATCTCATACTACCATAACATTGATATCGAGTGGTAAAAGGTAAAAAGAATTCTAACAAATTTAAAATATTTTCCATGCGTAATCCATTTTCAATTAAATTGCACAAGCCAATATAACATAAGCATCATACTTATTGTAAAATAATATGACTTACTTTATTTTAAAATATATCTAGAGTCCAAATAGAAAATATTAAAACATTTCATATCTTCAAATAAGGTTCATTCTTATTTTTTAAGTGCAAGGAAAGTGTCATCCCCAAAATGCCCATTAATGAGCTGGGAGTTGCGATCAGGTAAAAAGATACTTTGAACCAAGCCCTTCTTGGTTTTAGAGGTAAGAAGCAAGGTAAATTTTAATAGCCCTTAATAGAAATCCCCTTTGGTTTCACTCACAAATTTATAGATATTTATTTCTAAGTCATGATTATTAGTATCTAATTATGTATAGGTATGATGGAAAATCCAAGGTGAGGATAAGTATAGTAGTCAATTTTTCCCCATACAATTGAATAGTTATACCATACAACTTGACATATTCAAAACTAATTAGCTATACTGTGTAACTGGTCAGTGTAAGCACTAGCTAGTTCTATAATCCAACTAACTATTTATATGAAGCAACTGGTCACCTTCAGTACTGACTAGATGTTAATGTGAGATGTAATAGGATGAGATGGTTGCATCTAAGATGAAACTAGATAGTTTCACATGTTAAACAATTGCTAGTATACTGCATCTAATTGGTTGCATGCTTAGATTCTGTAAGATATTCGATGGGCAACAAAAAAATAAAATTAGGTGTGTGTGTGTGTGTGTGTGTGGGTGGGTGGACAGGTGTGTGTGTGTGTGTGTGTGTGTGTGTGTGTGTGTGTGTGCGTGGGTGGGTGGGTGGACAGGTGTGTGTGTGTGTGTGTATGAAATAATGGCCTATTTATTCTTTGAGGTAACATCAATATATATTTTTACGTATGGAATTATTGTAAACATTGGGTGAGCTAACCCAAAAAAATAACTTACATTGTAATTTTTTAGGTAACCAGGTTATATGTACTAACTCTCCAAAACTTCCAAACCCTCCAAAACTTCCAAAAGTAAATTTTGAAAAAATGAATATTAGTGAATTAAGGAAAATTTGCCACTAAAATTTATCTTCTTGAGAATATATCTTAAAGCTTCTATGGAGAGAACATTTAACATTGAAGCACTAGGGCAACCTTACTGGATGTAATGTTGCATGCCTTAAAGCCATTAATGGTTGGGTAGGTTGAAGTATTTGAATGTAATTTTTGGATTTTTAAAACAAAGTATTGGCCAAAACCATGAGCCTTTAACATAGATAGGATAAATAGCCATTCAATTTTTTTAGAGGCTTTTTAAAAATAAAGTTTGAGAAAAATGGTTATCTTACATGTCAAGCCCATTCCATGTCCTTCCAATGGACAATGAGATTATCAAGAATATACATCCCTCTAAGGAAATAGGTTTGTTTAGGTCTAAAAATTGTGAAAGAAAGAAAATGGAATGGATTGAAAAGAGATTTAGAAAGAATTTTGTAAGAGACATTCAATAAAGTAATGAGCCAACAAATAATAATAATCTTTGAATCACCCAGTTTAAATACAAACTTAATATTAACTTAATTAATCAAAACACTGGGGGAAAAAAAGAGGAGGGTTTGAAAATATTCTTTAAAAAAATCCATTGGTAGTAAAATTATGTTTATATCATAACATAACCTTACCATGGGGAGGTAACATGTGATGAAACCTATAATCAAAGTTTATGGATATGAGAGAGAATATGTCCAAATTAAAAATAATTGTAACCAAATATACTAAGATAAGTTTTTAAAATCTTGATGATGATTTAATAGTGACTAATGCATTGAAATGACTTCCTAATTATTTCAAAAAAAATGTTGAAATGCTTCATGTTTATAATAAGATTACTAGGATCAATTTTTCCAAACTCATTGAATTACTTATAGAAAAATATCTTTCTCTACCCAAGTAAGCTAAGAAAGCGAAGGAATCTCATATTATAGATCCAAATCCTAACAATTCACATTACAATAATCAAATAAATATAATGTATAGTTATAGAAGTGGTAGAGGTTATAAGTGATTAAAATTTCAATATAGAGGAAGATGGTACTATCAAAATCAAAACATTTATAATAATCAATAGTACAATAGTTATTCTTAATCTAATGAATTGAGTGATGGAGCATGATTTAAATATTCATATAAAGGTAGAGGGAGAGGAAGATCATATATTGAGTGTTATAGGTTTGGTAAATATGTCCACATTGCATCTCAATGCAATTTTCTTTTTCATAAGTTTCATATACCACAAAAAGTGAGTAACTCAGACTTTACTCAATATGAAGAATATTATTATGATGAATTCTTGGAATGTTTCTATGTAATAAGCATTTATATATTTAACTAATATTATTTACATTGAGTTTTAGGTTAGACATGAGTTTATAGATGTTGGGGTAATAGATATAGGCAAAGTAAATCCTATGACATTCAAGCATGACTTATTTTGGACCTTAAAAGAAACATATCTCACTCTTCTCTCTTTGGATGATAAGGATATTAATTTTTGATAGTGAATTGGATATACTTAGATTCTTATTCTTGATGTTTATATCAGGTAATGATCCAACTATTTAAAAACATATTGTTTCTTTGGTCACAATCACAATAAGGGTTATTAGATTGTGTTAGTAAATGGCATCATTTACATGAAATCTATTCAAGTAGGATATAAAACAATTTACCTATCATATGAATATGTGAAATTGGTCCATTTACATGTCATAATACTTCCTCCTCTAGTGTAACTAGAATCACTTGTTGAAACAAAAAAAATTTCTACACAACATTTATGGCATCTGTGTTATCTAAATTTACATTTTCACTCTTTCATGGACTTGCAGAGAATTAAAATTGTGATTGGTTTACCGAATTTTAATAGATATAACATTCTTCATGAATCCTTTATTGTAGGAAAATAAAAAATATAAAAATTTCCAAAGCATTCTTCATAGAGATCTAAGATGTGTTTTAATTAGTTCACAATTATGTTTAAAATATGAAACAGTCATCCATTGGAGAGTGAGGATATTTTGTGTTCTTCATTGGTATTTTTTTTCAGGGATGACTTGGGTATTTTTCATGAAGAATTAATCATAGGTTTTTAAAATGTTTTTTAGTTAATATAACTAGTTTAAAAGTAAACATGTTCAAAACTTTATAATATTAGTACAAATAGTAGAGGTGAACACACTTAGACTTATTATTATTATTATTATTATTATTATTATTATTATTATTATTATTATTGTTGTTGTTGTTGTTGTTGTTATTATTATTATTATTATTGTTATTATTATTATTATTATTATTATTATTATTATTGTTATTATTATTATTATTATTATTATTATTATTATTATTATTATTATTATTATTATTATTATTATTATTATTATTATTATCATAAACATAGAATAAAATATAAATAAATTAATGCTTATAATCCATAATAGAATCCAGTTTGTAAGTTAAATGCACAAGACTTTGGAAGGAACAACTCAACATATGTTATATTTCAAGAAATTCAATGATAAATTCTAGGTAGAATCTATTGGTATTGTAGTGTATTTGAGGAATAGATCCCCTGTAGTTTAAATTGAAGTGTGAAGTCTATATGAGACTAGCAATGGATTCAATCCAAATGTTGAAAACTTGAATTTTTTTAGTTGGGTGTACTTGTTATGCTTTTGTTCATGATTAACATAGAACTATGTTGGAGCCTTATAGCAAAAAAAATTTCCTTTTGGGTATTCTGAAAACCAAAAGAGGTATTATTTGATTTCAAAAGATACATGTTAATTCATAATGACTAGAGATATCATGTTTGATTATTTTAGTAATATGAAAATATACAAGGTTTGATTAGTAGTCTAACTAATTGGAGGGGAAGATTCAGAAACATACTAAGGATACACATAAACCTTTAGTTCTTCCTTATTCCTTGAGTGCTTTTAGAAATTTTAACTTATAAAATGGTTGATATTATCTAGGTGTTCATAAAATGATACACAGGTAGAAAATTATATTACTACTCATCTTGAAAAAAATTCAAGAATATTATTAGTGGGATCATAGTAATTTCTTTAACTTCAAAGAAGATGAAGTTTTTAATTTAATAGTTCATAAGATTTATCACAAATAGTTTAATTATCTAATGATTTTTATTATTTATTCTCTATATCCATCCATGTTTAGGGAAGCTTTTACTGAGCATGTTTGAAATAATTGAATACAAAGTGAATATGATGCAATTCTAAACAATAACACTTGGGTTTTCATTGATTCTCATAAAAAAAATCCATCCCATATGATGTAATTTGGTTTATAGGTTAAAGTAAAATATGATGGCTCCATTTAAAAACACAAATAAATAATTGTGGAAAAAAATTTATGCACTACATGAATGTATATATTATGAATAAACATTTACAACAATTTCTAATTGGCATAGTATTTGTATTTTTATTACCATGTCAATATAAAATAGTTTAAAAGTACATCAAATGGATGTCAAAAGTGCTTTTTTTGAATGTTTATTTATATGATTAACTATATATGAAACAATATCATGGTGTTTAGAGAAAGTGTGTGATGAACAAATGGTGTGAAAATGGTTCAAAGCATTATATGGGATTAAACATGAACCTCAAAAGTTGTATTAAAAAATAGATTCATACTTGTATCAAATTATATTTTTACATTTTAAATCTGATGTTACTTTAGATATTTTATTGTATGTAGATAAATTGATAATCCGTAGTCTCAATGTCAATGACTTACTTATAAAAATAACTCAAAAATATATAAAAATTTCCATTGCTCAAACTAACTATATTTAAGTTATTGAAAAGGTTTAGTATGAGTTATTTAAAAATTGATCTTGTTCAAAAGGAAATTAACTTAAAATTGTCTAAGGATGTTGTGGTCAATTATTTTGTGCCAAAAAATATAAAAAATTGGTGAGACTATTAATATAATTGATGAACACTAGGCTCGATAAATATTTTGTGGTGGTAATTTTTTCAACGTTTATGCATGATCCCATATAAATTCTTTCTTATATAGAAAAATCAAAACTATAAATTGTCACCTTCATAGAATAAAAACATATGGCCTTGAGTACCACCAAAACAATAACATAAAACTTTTTATTATTGAGATAATAACTTTAGCATATATGTGGATGATGGAATGTCTATAATAGGTTAGAATATATATTTGGGGTTAGTTGTCACTATATGGTGTTGTATGAAACATGATACTATGTAAAATTCATCAATGGAACCAAAATACATTGTAACATGGGATGATTCTAGATAAATTATAATTCTATGTCACATGCTTAAATATGTCAAGATTTATTATGTTACTTATACACATTTATGCATTTACAATCATAGTGAATCAAGATGTCTAAAAATATAGTATTTGAAGCAAAAATGGGACAAATATATGTTGATTATATTTATATGTGAATTTTGGATTCAAATAAAACACTTTAAATAATTATATATTTACCAAATATAGATCAAACAACTTACATCTTAACAAAACCCATTGATAGGATAATTTTTTAGAAATTTATGAAACAAATTGGTATGTGCTCAAAGAACTGAATTTGGAACATAGTGATGTTTATTAGGAATATTTTCTAAAGTATTAATGTTAGATTATGTTATTATAGTTAATAAACTATCTTTGTAAATTTGTATGCATATTTTTAAAAGACACCTTCGTGAATAAATCAAGTGTATTTTATGTTTTCTTTATTAAGGATAAAGGGTGGGTTTTTTGAAATAGGGACCCCATACCCTGAAGTAAAATCAAACAAGATAGAGCATAAAATGCCAAGATATCACTTTAAGATATAAAATATCTAAATAAAAACTAAGGGATATAACCAACCCAAAGGTAGCCAAAAAACAACCAAGGGATTTTAAGGAACATACTAAGGAAACAGAAAAATATAAAGACAATAAAATTACCAATAGGTCAAGATCAAAAAAGTAACTCTGAATTGATTCCAATTAAATGATTTGAAATAATAAAAAACCCAAAACATTATTAAATAAGACTTAAACTTAGAATTTGTAGTTGACATTCAAAAATTCAAAAAAACTAAAATCTAAAAAAATGTCTATTTTTAGCAATGACTATTTATAGTAATTTTTACATACAAGTGTGCACAGCTATAAACATATCAAGAAATAATATAAATACTATAATTATCCTAATGGGATAAAATTCAACTTAAGTTTAAGTTTGGTTCTAAAAATATACAATTTTTGAAAATAGAAAATTCTTGAAAAAATCATTAAATTTTAATTTTGAACCCTCAGATGATCACATATGGCCCAAAAACATTATTGAAATCAAATCTAAGGAGATAAGGCATATTTTAGCTACATATAAATTTTTTATATGGTCGTTTTTCCATATGGAAGAGCTCAAATAGAGCTACACATCAAAATTTATGACCTTTAGAAGATTGGTCTATTTTTTCTACATCATTCTCCTCTAGTTGAAAACAACTCAGCTCCTACAAGTTGGCCTGATTATACTGCTACCATTTATATTTATAATTATTATAAATATCATAATCTATAATTTAATTATTTTCTTCTTGCTCCAATCCTTCTCACTGCACCAAATACCAGTTATAATTTCCATGCCTTGTGCTCACTGTCTTCATATACAAAACCTATGCTATTTTTTCTTTTTTCTTTAGAATCTAATGCTCACAGTTTACTTCATCATCTTCAGAATTAAATACTAGACATTTATTGAAATTAAATGGTAAACTCACTTCATAACAATTGTCATTGATTTTCTTCACAATTTTATATGGTCTAATTTTCTTGTACTTCAAATTATTGTATGTGCCTTTTGGAAATATTTCTTTCCTCAAGTAAACCATTACCAACTATCCTTCTTAAAATACCTTGTATATTCTTCTCACGTATTCTAATGATTTATATTTATCATTAATTTCATGCAACTTTCTTCTTACTCCTTGTAGCTATTACATATTCTCTACAAACACTTCTTCATCATCACTAATGAAATCGAAAACTTTCAAGATAGTAAAATCACCAATATGTCAAGATCTAAAATAATAACTCAGAATTGATTCATATTAAATGAATTGAAATAATTAAAAACCTAAATCATATATAAATAATATTTAACATAGAATTTATAGTTGACATACAAAATTTTTAAAAAAAAATCTAAAATCTTAAAAAAATGTCTATTTTTAGTAGCTAATATTTATACTAAGTTTTGCATGCAAGCATGCACAAATATAAAAATATCAAGAAATAATATAAACAGTATAATTATCCTATGGGATAAAATTTAAATAAATTTGACATCTAGTTCTAAAAATATACAATTTCTAAATATAGAAAATTACCAAAAAAATCATTAAACTTTAATTTCAGACCCTTAAATGATCATGTATGGCCTTAGAAAATTATTGAAATAAATTAAAATAAGATAGGGTGGTTTTGAAAAGCCTTTTTTTTTTTGAGATCATCATTTTGGCATGTGGAAGAGCTCAAATGGCGCTAGGGGTCAAAAGTTATGACATCTAGAAGATTGGCCTATTTTTTCAGCATCATTCTACTCTGGTTGAAAACAACTCACCTCCTATGAGTTGGCTTGATTATACTAATACCATTTTTATTTATCAATATTTTTCAGCTCTAATTCTATAATCTAAGTATTTTCTTCTTGATATAATCCTTCCCACTATACCGAATATGTTGCCTTGTGCTCACTATCTTCATATCCAAAACCTACACTATTTTTTCTTTCTTCTTCTTTAGAACCTGCTACTCACAATTTATTTTATCATCTTCATCATCTTCACCATATTATCCATAAAATTAATATAAATCTAAAATATTAAATAGTGGAGATATATCAAAATTCTATGGTAAACTCACCTCATAAGCATTATCATTGATTTTCTTCATAATTTTACATAGTATGAGTTTCTTGTACATGAACTTATTATATGTGCCTTTTAGAAATATTTATTTCCACAATTAAACCATTACCATATATTTTTATTTAAATAACTTGGATCATATTCTCACATCTATTAATGCTTTATATTTCTCATTACTTACCTACAACTTTCTTTTTAGTCTTTTTTCCAACCACTGCATATGGTCTATAAATGCTTCTTCATCATTACTAATGAAACTGAAAACTATAAAGATAGTAAAATTACCAATAGGCCAAGATATAAAACAATAAATCATAATTGATTCATATTGAATGAATTTAAATAATTACAAACTCAAACTATTATTAAATAAATCTCAACTCATAGTTTACAGTTGACAAGCAAAAATTTGAAAAAAAAAAATCTAATAAAATTGTCTATTTTTAGTGCCCACTATTTATAGTACATTTTGCATGCAAGAATGCATAGCTATAAAAATATCACAAAATACACTAAACACTATAATTATTTGATGGGACAAAATTTAACTAAAGTTGACATCGGGTTCTAAAAATATACAATTTCTAAAAATAGAAAATTCCCAAAAAATCATTAAACTTTAATTTTAAACTCTCAGATGATCATGTATAGCCTTTAAAAAATATCAAAATCATATCTAATTAGATAAGGTGGATTAGGGAGACATAAAACCTTTTGATATGGTTGTTTTGGCATTTGGAAGAGCTCAAAAGGAGCTATGGGTCAAAAGTTATGGCCACCAAAAAATTGGCTTTTTTTTTATACATCATTGTGCTTTGGTTGAAAACAACTTAGATCCTATGAGTTGGATTGATTATACTTATAACATTTTTTTTATCAATATTCTTTAGTTCCCATTCCATACTCCAAGTGGTGTCTTCTTATTTTAAGTGCTCACTATCTTCATATCCAAAACCTACACTATTTTTTATTTCATCTTCTTTTGGAACCTATTGCTCCCAATTTAATTATTCATCTTCATAATACTCATCATATTCTCCATGGAATTCATATAAATATAAAAAATTAAATACTAGATATATATCAAAATTATATGGTAAACTCACATCATAAGCATTGTCATTGATTTTCTTCACAATTCTACATGGTTTAATTTTCATGTAATTCAACTTATTGTATGTGCCTTTTGAAAATATTTATTTCCTTAAGTAAACCCTTACCAAATATGATTCAAATAACTTCAATATTCATCTCACATTTTCTAATGGTTTATATTTCTCATTAATTTCTTGCAATTTTCTTCTTACTCCTTGTAATTGTTGCATATGTTTTTGCATCATCACTAATGAAAAAATTATCAAGATAGTAAAATTACCAATAGGCCAAGCTGTAAAATAATAACTTAAAATTGATTTTTATTGAATAACTTGAAATAATTACAAACCCAAACCATTCTTAAATAAACCTCAACTCAAATTTATACTTGACATGCAAAAATTAAAAAAATATATATATCTAAAAAAAATATCTATTTTTAGCAGTCACTATTTATAGTAAGTTTCACATGAAAGTGTGTACATATATTAAAATTTATTAAAATAATTTAAACACTATAATTATCTTATTGAATGAAATTAAACTGAAGTTGACATTCATTTCTAAAAATAGTTTTTTTTTTTTTTAAAAAAAATCATTAAATTTTAATTTTAAAAAACTCAGGTGATCACATATGGCCTCCAAAAATTATCAAAATTAACTATAAGTGGATATGATGGATTAGGAAAGCATAAATTTTTTTTGAGATGTCATTTTGGTGTGTGTAATATCTCAAATAGAGCTATGGCTCAAAAGTTATGGTATTCAGAAGATTTGCCTTTTTCTCTGTATCATTCTCCTCTAGTTGAAAACAACTCATCTTTTGTGAGTTACTCCCATTTGTATTTATAAATATTTTTTAGATACAATTATATAATAAAGTGTTGTATTATTTATATAATCCTTTGCAATACACCAAATGCCTATTATAATTCCCTTGCCTTGTGATCATTGTCTTCATATCCAAAACTTGCACTATTTCTTCTTTCTTCTTCTTTGGAGCATACTACTCCCAATTTATTTCTTCATATTTTTCATCTTAAAAATATTCTATATGGAATTCATATAAATATGAAACATTAAATACTGAATATTTATCAAAATTTTGTTGTAAACTCACCTCATAAGCATTGCCATTGACTTTTTTAATAATTTTACATGGTCCAATTTTCTTTTACTTCAACTTATTGTACTTGCCTTTTAAAAATATTTATTTCCTCAATCATACCATTAAAAAATATCCTTATTAAAATTCCTTGGACATTCTTTTGACATATACTAATTCTTTACATTTATTATTACTTTCTTGTTACCCCTTCTTGGAACATCTGCATATGATCTGCAAATGCTTCCAGATCATCACTAATGATAACAAAAACTATCAAGACAATAAAATTACCAATAGAAAAATATCTAAAAACATAAATCATAATTTATTTCTATTTAGTGACTTAAAATAATTAAAAAATCAAACCATTCTTGAATAATTCTTAACTTAGAATTTAAAGTTGACATGAAAAACTTTGAAAAAATTAGAATCTGAAAAAAACATATATTTTTCAAAGCCACTATTTATAGTAAGTTTTGCATGTACACATGAGTGGCTATAAAAATGTCCTAAAATAATCTAAAAACTATGATTAGCCTATGGTATGAGATTAAACTGAAGATGATGCCTAGTTTTAAAAGTATATAATTTCCAAAAATAGAAAATTCTTAAAAAAAATCATTAAACTTTAATTTTATACCACTAGATGATCATGTATGACCTCACTAAATTATCAAAATAAACTATAAGAATATATAGAAGCTTAGGATAACACAAATAAAATGAGATGGTCATTTTGGTGTGTGGAATAGATCGAATAGACTATAGGTCAAAAGTTATGTCCTCTAGAGGATTGGCCAATTTTTTCTACATCTTTCTCCTCTAGTTGAAAAAAACTCAGCTCCTGTAAGTTGGTATGATTATATTGCTACCATTTATCTTTATCAATCTTCTTCAGATCCCATAATATAAGTGTTGTTTTCATTCTACAATCTTTCCCACTATACCAAGTACTTATTATAATTCCCTTGCCTTATGCTTATTGTCCTTATATCCATAACCTACACTATTTTTTCTTTCTTCTTCTTTGGAACCTATTGATCCCAATTTAATTCTTCATATTCATCATCTTTTCCATCTTCTCTATGGATTTAATACAAATATAAAACATTAAATATAGGGGATATATCAAAATTTTGTGGTAAACTCACCTCATAAGTATTGTCATTAATTTTATTCACAATTCTAGATGGTCGAATTTTCTTGTACTTCAACTTATTGTACATGCCTTTAAAAAATATTTATTTTCAAAAGTAAACCATTACCAACTCTTCTTATTAAAATAACTTGGATCTTCTTCTCACATTTGCTAATGATTTATATTTATCATTTATTTTCTTCAACTTTCTTCTTACTCCTCCTTACAACTGCTGCATATGCTTTGTAAATGCTTCTAAATTATCACTAATGAAACCAAAAACTATCAAGATAGTAAAATTACCAATAGGCCAAGATATAAAATAATAACTCAAAATTTGATTCATATTAAATGACTTGAAATAATTACAAATCCAAATCATTCTTAAATAAACTTTAACTTCAAATTTAGAGTTGACATTCAAAAATTTGAAAAAACTAAAATCTAAAACAAAATGTTTATTTTTAGTAGCCACTATTTATAGTAAGTTTTGCATGCAAGCACGTATAGATCAAAAATTCTTGTAAAATAACCTAGACACTATAATTTTCCTATGGGATTAAATTAAACTAAATTTGATGTCTAGTTATAAAAATATATAATTTCTAAAAATAGAAAATTCCTCAGAAAATTATTAAACTTTAATTTTGGACCATTAGATGATCACGTATGGCCTCTTAAAACTATTTAAATCAACTCTAAGTGGATAGGGTAGCTTAGGACATAATACAAATTTTCAAAAAAATCATTTTAGCATGTGGAAGAGTTCAAACTAAGCTCCAAGTCAAAAGTCATGGCCTATAGAAGATTAACCTATTTTTCTACATCATTCTCCTCTGGTTGAGAACAACTCAGCTCATGCGAATTGGCCTGATTATACTTATACCCTTTCTTTTATCAATATTATTCAACTCCCATTATATAATATAAGTGTTGTCTTCTTATTTTAAACCTTCCCATTACACCAAATAACTGTAATAATTTTTTTGCCTTGTGCCCACTGTCTTCATATCCAAAACCTAAAATATTTTTTCTTTCATCTTCTTTTGGAACCTATTGCTCCCAATTTACTTCTTCATCTTCATCATCTTCACCATATTGTCAATGGAATTAATATAAATCTAAAACATTAAATACTAGAGATATATCAAAACTCTATGGTAAACTCACCTCATAAGGATTGTCATTGATTTTATTCACAACTATGGAAGGTCTAAATTTCTTGTACTTCACCTTATTGTATGTGACTTTTGGAAATATTTATTTCCTCAAGTAGATCATTATCAACAATCCTTATTTAAATACCTTGGATATTCTTCTAACATCTAGTAATGCTTTAAATTTTGTAGTGCATTACTCCAACTTTCTTCTTACTTCTTCTTTCAACTGCTGCATGTGCTCTTCAAATGCTTCTGCATCATGACTAATGAAAATGAAAACTATCAAGATAGTAAAATTATCAATAAGTGAAGATATAAAACAATACATTATAATTGAATCATACTGAATGACTTGAGATAATTATAAATTCAATCCATGCTTAAAAAAGCCTCAACTCAAAATTTATAGTTGACATTCAAAAATTTGAAAAAACTAAAAAAAAATGTCTATTTTTAGCAACCACAATTTATAGTAAGTTTCGCATGTAATTGTGCATGGATCTAAAAATAACATGAAATAGTATAAACACTATAATTAGCCTATGGAACAAAATTTAATTTAATTTGACATCTAGTTCTACAAATATAAAATTTCTAAAAATAGAAAATTCTCAAAAACCACATTAAACTTTAATTTTGGACACTCAAATGATAATGTATGGCCTCTAAAAATTATTGAAATCAAATCTAAGTGGATATGTCATCCTAGGACAACACTAAAAATGTTGATATGGTTGTTATATCATGTGGAAACGATCAAATAGAACTACATGTGAAATGTTATGGCCTTCAGAAGACTGGCCTATTTTTCTACATCACATACCCTTAAACCTGAAAATGAAACAAATAGTAGTGAAAAATAGGAAAGATGAAACATAAAATACTATAATAAAAATAATTACAAGAGTGTCTCTCTTTTTTAGTTATCTATTTTAAATGTGAGAGATATAATTAATGAATATGGTTCCTTTTTGCCTCTTCCTTTCTTCCCTTTCACTAGCTTCTACCCATTCCCCTCTATATTTAGAAATATGGGGATGAATAACTCCAAATAATCCACTAGAATTTGAGTTGTAATATAATATATTGGCCCTTCCCTTGAATATGGGGGAAGAACTTTTAAATATTTGACAAATTTATCTATATGAGTTTCAGAAACCATCACTAAACTCCACTTTGTCTTTTACAAATCTAAATCTAGTTTTCCCTTCCCAACAAGGTACATGGCCTCGGATTCCCCACCCTTAAATAAATGTTCCACTAGTATTTCTACAATCATTTCTGATTTATCTTCCCTTAAATATCAATTTCCTTCCACTTTCATATGATCTACTTTTGCATCAACCCACCAATTATTATTTGTCTTATGGTTCATGCTAGGGTAATCATTTATAAGATGTACCACAAGGAAACATTTGAGACATATAAATGAGAGGCCCTAACAATATATTGGATAAACTCATGTTCTTTTCCTCATAACTAACTTCACCTGAGCTAGAAGTTCTTTGGATAGATTAACATAGGTAATAAATCAGGCATAAGTAGAATGTCATTGTTCAATAATCATATAATCTAGACACTAAAAATATACAACAACATCACTAATAACTTTTAAAACAACCCCATTAAATAAATGTAGGTTAAGCTTTGGAAAATGGATCCAAAAAGTTTTTATATTAAACATTTTAGTATGAGGGCCAATGTCTCTGCTAGTCACTTAATTTTGTGAAAATAAGATCTTTATCAATTACAAAATCATAAATAATAATTAAAATACCTTTTTCATAGGGGTGAATGGTAATTATACTATTAAAAACAGGTTTCCAATTATTGAAAATCTAATAATGAAGATTCCAAAGTGAATCCCATAATCCCTCAAATTTGTAGATCATTCTGAACATGGAAAAGTGTTCTTCCATACCCATAATTACTTCAAGATATCTACTTTAAAAATGTATTATAGGATCTACTATTTTAAGGGATAAATATTTAACCCTTACTTTCCTTGAGGTTGCATTAGCATATAAAATTCACATTTGAGGTTTCATTGACTTTGCATCCATAAACATGGGATCATATCTCCCACTCTCCTTAGGACTCTTAAGAACCCCTACTAGAGCCACCTGAGACACTGCTATAGATCTTTCCTCAACCATAAAAAAATAAAAAATAAACCCATATATTATTTTCTTATTATAACCACTATTTTATAATAGATGTAAGAGTCCTCTTATGCTGACTCCATTTATATATGTCATCACCATGTTAGTAGATACCATTGTAGAACTAGGTAACATTTTAGTATTATATACAACCACCACCATAGAAGAGACATGTTTTATCTTTTTTGTAGAGGAAAGTTTTATTGATGGTGAAGCAAACATCACCACCATACCTTGTATATTCCTTAAGTCTACAACTTCTTTGTTAGATCATCTATGACAAGCTCCTGCCACCATCATTATATTTTATAGAGCATCTGTTCCATTGTTATGGAACCTTAATGCCACCACTTCCATCAGGATTAGAGTTTTTACATAATGGATGTGTACTTTATGTTATTTAAGTTAAAAATTAAATTATTATTTTTGGTTAATTTCCCATAATAATTTAAAGAGGTTAGGTTTGTTTAGTATTTTTACATGTCTTGGTAAAAAAACATTAGAAGTATTTTGTATAATAAGGGATAACATAGTAAAGGCACCACCACATACCTAAATTTTTTAAATTAATAAAATACATGTGGTAACACCTATTGTGTGAAAAATATTAACATAAGATGGGTTTTCTTAGTGATTTTATGTTCTATCAAATGTTTGTTGGGATATTTTTATTTTTTTTGTTTAAAAAAATTATGTTTCATGTGTTTTTTTCAAAAAACATAATACATGCCTAGGGGAAAATTTACAACTAAAACATTTTAAAAAACAAATTCTCTCTCCATTATGATTTAACATATGTTCCTACCTTATTCCAAACATCCTTTTTTGGTATAAGTTGGGAATATGCCCAAATGGGTTGGACACATGTTTGTTATATTTGGTAAAATAAATTAAATAATTCAAATTTTATCATAGGATTTATTTAAATAATAAATAACTCATAAAACAAAATGTCATACATAGTATAAAAAACTTAGACTAGTACACTCTTTTCATTGATTTTTCTACTTCCTCTACTTCTTCTCATTCTCCTCAATAAAATTGATATAATAAAATGTACTTATATATTTTAATGTGGACATCGATTTTAATACAAATATATTAATTTAATTCTAGTTAAAATATAAAAATGAAACCTACTTAAATAAAAATAAATTAATCTAATTTATAACATTTACGTGAATTTATTCTTCTGAAATTAGCCCAAAGACACATTAATTTGATCTAGAGACATTTCATGGATTTATTATTATAAAAATATCCTAAATATTCTATAATTTGATTTATATCCATTGCATTTATTTATTCATGTCTAAAATTGATGGTCAACTAAACTTATATAACATTCTCCCTCTTGATCTCATTTTTCTCAAAAAATGAATTTTTGAAATAGCTTTAGTAAATATATATTTAATATTTTCTTTTATTCTTATATATTTTAAGTCCAAATCTTTATTTTTAACCAAATATCAAATCAAGTTTAATTTTAAATGGGGGAAATATTGACCTATTGTGTTGGAATAGATTCTTGACCTGTTTGATAACACTTACTTTATCATAAAAAAGCACATTATGTTAAATTTTTTATTCCCAATTTATTTAATAAAATGTAAAGACATACTACCTATGTACATGCTATATTTAATATAATATATTCTTATTTTATAAAAAAATGGAAACTAAACATTGTTAATTTGAGTTATGTGTAAACAAACCTGAACCAAGTGAAAAATAATTTCTTGATTTTGACTTTTAGTCATGAGAACTACATTTCCAATTAGAATCACTAAAAAAAAAAGTTAAAAATTAATAGTCAAATAATAATGGTTACCTAAGCTGATAGTGCCTATAACATACATCAAAATCATTTTGGATGCTTTTATCTAAATTTTGGATAACTTAGACATATATTGATAAGTAAGAGAAATTAATTAAGGAATACATGTTGTTATGTGAGTTATAAACATCAAGCTTCAAAAAATTATTTTAAAAGTTGTATCATCAACTATTTTAGCACCATATTATCTACATAACATCATTCCATGATCAATTGGAGTGAATATTGGTTCAAAATCAACCATATTGCATTTATTTAACATATCATTACATTCTTTATCTAAAAAATAAATATTTCATGTTTATTTTTACAAACCTCCATCCCTAGGAAGTATTATATGAAACCTAAGTCTTTAATTTGAAATTCATTCATCATATAAATTATAAATTCATGCTTCATATTATAACTATATTGATATAAAACAAATCATTACCATACAAACTAAAAATAAGGATATCATTACCTTCTTTCATGTACTGAAGACTATATTCACTCTTGGTTCTTTTGAAGTCATTATACTTAAAACATCCATAAATTTGGACATACCATGCTCTTAGTGATTTTTTTATGATATACAAATCCTCTTAAAACTTTTATACATTGTCATCTTTACCTTGTACTACAAAGCCTTATGGGTAGGGTAAGTAGACTACCTATTTTAAGTACCTATTCAAGAAGGAACTTTTCACATCCTTCTATAATATTATCCATTTCATTTAATATTTTAGTGAATTCACCATTATAAGTGTCTATTTTATTCCTATTGGTGTAAATTCATGTTCATAATCTATGTCATATCTTTGACTGATTATTTTTACAACTAGACGTGCCTTATGTCTTTCAACAAAACTGTCACTATTGTACCTATTATTTTAGACCCATTTAGTATGATTACACTCGTTATCATGTGGAAATTATATAAGTTGAAAATAATCACTCTTATGAAGGGAGTCCATTTATTCATGCATTTTTGGCACCCAAACATAAGTAGTACATGCATCTTCATAACATGATAGTTTAAAATTAGCTTATGTAAGTAAAAACAATTATTGTCTCACATGTTAGACATTGTTAATGTGCACAAATTATTTTAATCTAATATATTTCACTTATGATTATTACCTTCCTTCAAAAACTAGGATTTCAAGCTATATTCTCACTTATAATTTAATAATTAGATGAGGGATTACTTAGTGGGCATGTCACTTTTGTAATTGAAATACTAGTGAGTTGATCATCATAAATATTTAAAAAAAGAATGTAATTAAAAAATAAATTACATTTTTTGATATGGCCTTAATATTTATCACAACCATAAAACCCCCTTTCCTAAAAAATAACATATCTTGGCATAATGATGTTTTTTTCAAGGGAATTATAAGGGATACGAGATTTTTTTTTGTTCACTATACCCAATACAAATCAGAACTCATTGTTTGAATCTAACTCATTTATTTTCAGAATTACTACATTCACAAAGGATAAAAAACCACAAAAAAGTGAATATTTGACATTAGGCTTATTTTCATACCATATTTCATACATATTAATATTTTCAAGTGCGCTACTATGACTTTTAATTAAAATGTATATTATTGTAAATAACTCATCACCCTAAGACGAGTTTCACAATCCCTTTATTTTTTATTATTACTGGTAAATAAAAGGGTTTTATTAATCAAATATTCAACCATGTACATGAAACCAATGTAAAGAGGGCCTTCAAGCCCATATGAAAACAAGAAGTTAAAATATGAAGGCCCATAAGGGTTTATGAATTAGGGACCCAACCCTATACAAAAATAAAAAATAAAGTCCTAGAATCCTTGATATTAAATAAGACAACACAACCAAAAACCACCCACAACAAGATTCTAGGACCCTTATAATTCATGATCCTTCCTCAATTTAAGGGTAATTTTTAGAGGTTTAGTCTTGTCTTGGCCTTTCTTTTTTTCTCCCACAATGGTCTAGCCTCATTCTTCTAAATCCATTTTTTATTAACATTCTCCTTTCTATTTCATCAATTGTATGATTCTTCCTTTCTACCATGCCAATTTGTCAAAGAGTGTATGTAATTTTGAGATGTATTAAAAAAAAATTTAAATCACAATAATCCATTTAAGAAAAAAAAAGCTTCTCCATAGTTAGTCCTTAAGCACACTTTTCTATAATAATTTTCATTCTCTAAAAAGTTTTTAATACATCTAAATGTATCAAATGCTTCACTTTCTTATTTAAAAAAAATGTAGTAAATTCATTAGTAATTATTAATAAATGTAATTAAATATGATGACCTACACACACTTTTTATTTCCATAGGACCATAAATTTCATAATGAAATAATTTAATTTGATGATGAACCATCCATGAAATGTCTTTTGGAAACTTCACTCTTCCATGTTTTAATTTAACATAATTATCAAAAAATAAGCTTGTGCTCTTCCATATTTGAAAAAACATAATCTAATTCTTGTGATGTTAATAACTTTAAACTTGAAATTTTTAAGAGTCCATAACTAAGGTATCACAACCAACACTTATATTCATATGTCATATTTGTAAGGTTGCTAATATGATCTCCAAACCTCAATATGAACATCATATTTCATAGATATAGGTACAATTGTTATAAAATAATTTCAATTATTCTTTTTATAAATTGTATATTTATTATCATTACACATCACCTTATACTTATTTTAACATAACTCTTAAACTCTCTTGAAAAAAAAATTGTTTTAACCTTGTGGTGTAATAAATTTTATTAATAAATTTATTAACTTATCTAACATTCACCTTCATAGTTCATTTTCAAACAACTTCCAAATATTTTCCATTCCTAAGTTTGATCTTAGTTTGAAGGTTTTACCTATTGTAGAAAATAACTCATTATTCCTTGATATGTGATTTGAATAATTGTGTAAGATGTGAATACTGCTTGTATGATGTCTAGGATGTGGAATTGAGGAAGTTTTTAGGGTTGTATCTTGTTGGTTGCTTGTAATTGTACTAAAACATGAGGCTAGTTACGATGGTGGTATCAAATTCATGGTAAATACATTGTTTTATTATAATGGTAAGTAAATCTTATATAAATGGTATTTAAAATTTTGATACATTTGTGTCTAGACGCAAAACCGATCAGACTGAGTCTGGATAGTTTTTAATTCACCCTATTGATGTCAAAAATAATAATAATGAAAAGGTATTTAATCCTTATATGTTGTTGACTCTTAAATAATCTAAGGTAAAACTATTAGTTTTAGGTATAAGTGTTCAACTATAGTATTTATTCTTCATCACTAAGGGATTGTTGAGTTGTGGAGCTGAAAGCTTCACTAATATGGAAATGTGGAGGTTGCTGGGTTACACAGTAACTAACATCGGTCAGAACCTACTGACATCGGTCAGGCAAGAACCAAAATCTACTGACATCAGTTATTCATTGGCTGACATCGGTCATCTCTAGAAAGGTAGAGACCGACATCGGTCATCTGTGCATTTCTAGAACTGGTCTAATTTTAGATAGATAGTTAGTTTGCACGTAAAGACTAATTTTAGTCTTGAGTCTGCATTTCTAATTATTGTTTGGTTTGGGATCTATTGAAGAGACCCATGGGGCTATATTGTAAGGTGACCAAAATCAATTAGATCTTCAAGGTGCAAGATCAAGAAGATCTATTGGCAAGGAGGCAACAATGGTTGAGTTGATTGTCACTTGGAGTAGGCAACAACAACCATTGGGTTGATTGTCACTGGAGGGAACAACTCAATTTTGAGTTGGTTGTAATTGATTGAGAGAGAGAAATCTTGAGGGAGAATTACTGTACACCCAAGAGGTGTGGGAAGAGTGAGATTTCTTTATCGTATTTTCTTTTGGAAGACTTAAATATAGATTGTATTGTTTCTCGTATCTCCTATTCTTTGTTGTTTCTGATTTCTAGTTACTTATTACTTCTAGTTTAATTTTATGTTTAGTTGCTTATAAAATAGTAATCAATTGAGCTGTAAGATACTAACAATTGGTATCAGAGTGAGCTACAGGATCCTAATAGGTGGTATCAGAGGCAGGTTCATTGAGCCAGGTTCATTAGAGTAGGTTAGTGTTTGTTGATTATAGGTTCACTCTCAGGGGTTTCTAATTGAGTGGGAGTAAAGCAATGGTAGAAGAAAGTAAACTAAGAATGGAGAAATTCAATGGCAAGAATTATCAATTATGGAGGATGCAGATAGAAGATTATCTGTATCAAAAAGATCTATACTTACCATTGGTTGGGGTTTCAAGAAAGCCCACATATATGCAAGATGAAGAACGGAATGTTCTTGATAGTAAGCCTCTTGGATCTATAAGGTTGAGCCTAGCATCATCTGTGATTTCCAACTTATCACAGGCAAAGACAATGGTAGAGTTAATGGAATCTTTGGCAAATTTATATGAAAAAACCTCAGCTTTGAATAAGGTATTTCTTATGAAGCAATTATTTAATTTGCAAATGCAGAAAGGTGGATCTATATATAGTCATCTTAGTGATTTTCATGGATTAGTAAATACGTTAATTTCAATCAAAATAGTTTTTGATGATGAAATTAAGCCTCTCTTAATCTTATGCTCTTTACCTAAAAGTTGGGATAGCTTGGTAATGGCAGTTAGTAATATTGCATCTACTTCAAATATCTTGAAAGTTGATGATGTTGTTAGTATAATCTTGAATGAAGAAATTCATAGGAAAAGCATAGGGGAAACATCAAGTAATGCTTGAGGTGTTGAAAGTAGGGGATGGCCAAGAGAGAAGGGCAAGCAAGGGAAATCAAGGACAAAGATAGGCAGTAGATCCAAATCTAAAAATGGATGTATAACCTGATAGAATTGTGGAAAGAAAGGACATGAAAAGAAAGATTGTTCATTGAAAGAAGATCGGCATGAAGGTAATAAAGAAGAAGAAGATGTTGCAAGTATTGTTTCATGGGATGCTCTTATGTTTTCTTTGGATAGTTAGGTAGAATCATGGGTTTTAGATTCTGGTTCTTCTTTCCATGCAACCTCAAATAGAGAATTTTTCCATGATTATTTCCATGGAGACTTTAGAAAAATTTATTTAGGGGATGGTGAGCCTTGCCAAATTGTTGGCAAAAGAAAATTATAGCTGAAATTATAGAATGAAAACACATGGGTGTTGAAGGATGTCATGCATGTACACATCCTGAAGTAGAATCTAATTTGTGTAGGAAAGTTGGGTGATGAGGGTTGCAAAGTAACTCTCACAGCTGAATCTTAGAAAGTTTCCAAGGGTGCACTTGTTTTAGCTAGAGGTAAGAAAGTAGGTACACTTTATCTACTTGCATTACTAATTCTCCTTCTATTTCATCTACTTTAGATGTAGATGCAAATATGTGGCACTGTAGGCTTGGTCACATGAGTGAGAAGGGAATGCACGTTCTTAAGTCAAATGGTAAGCTTTCAGATTTGATTGATCGAGATTTCTGTGAGCATTGTATTTTTGGGAAATAGGAGAAAGTGAGGTTTCTCAAAACTGGGTCAACAAAGAAGAAGCACAAGTTGGAGCTTGTTCACACGTACATGTGGGGACCAGCTCAGGGAGCTTCTATTTGAGGAGCACAATATTATGTTTCTTTCATGGATGATGCTACAAGAAACGAATGGGTTTATTTCATAAAGTGGAAATTTGATGTTTTTAACATATTTAAGAAATGGAAAGCCTTGGTTTTCAAGGAGAAGGTGATGGACAATGATCAGCTCAAGAGGCTGGATAAATTTGAGTAGGGAAATTTGGACAAGGTTATGATCCAAAATGAGCTCGTGGATAAAAATCATCACTCACATGAAAACACAGACACCGATGTCAGTCAGGTAGAGACCGACGTCGATTAGGCAGGAATCGATGTCGGTCTGTTGGAGACCAAAGTCGGTGATGTCAGGCAGGTGAAAATCGACATCAGTCAGGTTGATCAGGTGGAACCAACATCGGTTGGGTGTAGATCGAGAGATGACCAGGATTGGTCACTGTTAGAATGAAATTTGGGTGGACAATAAGCTGTCAATGAGTCTTAAATGCCCATGAGGAGGTCTAAAAGGGTAAGTAAGCTTAAAATTTGTTATTCCCCATCTTTATACTACTTGTTTCTCATTGATGGTGGAAAACTAGGAAGTTTTGAAGAGGCAATGCAGGTAAAATCCAAGAAATAGTGGGAGCATGTCATGAATGAGGAAATGGATTCCTTAGAAGAGAACCAAATGTGGGATTTGGTAGAGTTGCCAACCGAAAAGAAAGCACTGAAAAAATAATGGATATATAGGTTAAAGAAAGGAGAGAATGGACAAGTGAGACATAAGGCCAGGTTATATGGTCTTGAACAAGCTCCAAGACAATGGTATTTGAGGTTTGACAAGTTTATGACAGAGCATGGCTTTAGTCAATGTCAATGTGACCATTGTGTTTATTTTACCAGGTTGGATAATATTAGCTACATTATCCTGTTACTATATGTAGTGTATATGCTTGTTGTAGGGTCACACATGTAGGGAATTACTGAGCTAAAGGTAAAATTAGCTCACACATTTTCCATGAAGGATTTAGGAGTAGCAAATAAAATCCTTGGCATGAGTATTTCTAGAGATGGGGAAAATCATAGGTTGATTTTGTCTCAAGAGGATTATGTGAATAAGGTAGTGGAGATGTTCAATATACAGGATGAAAAATTGGTAAGCACACCTATGGTTAGACATTTCAAGTTGAGCAAAGAACAGTGTCCTAAATCACATAATGAGGTTGAGTACATGGTATGCATTAGACCTAATATTACCCAAGCAGTGGGAGTTGTCAGCAAGTTTATGGCCAATCCAGGAAAGGAGCACTGGAAAGTAGTTCAGTGGATTCTCAGATATCTGAGAGGGACTAGCAGTAGGTATTTATGTTATGCAGGGTCAAACACTTCTCTACATGGGTATGTAGATTCGGATATGGCAGGTGACTTAGATGGTAGGAGAAGCACCATAGGATATGTCTTCACTATTGGTGGAATGGTGGTTAGCTGGATTTCAGAGTTGCAGAAGGTTGTTGCAGTCACGGTGGCTAGCAAGGATAAGAACCATGTGGAAATGATAACAAAGTTGGGAACAAAGGAGAAGTTGAATCTTCATTCAACTTTTGTTGGTCTTAAAGATTGAACTTGAAGATGGAGATACAAGCCAGAAACAAATTATAGGATGTTGTTGTATAGGTACAGGTACAGGTGCAACTGTTTATCTCCAAGTGGGAGATTGTTGAGTTATGGAGCTAAAGGCTTCACTAATATGCAAATGTGGAGCTTGTTGGGTTACATAGTAATTGACATCGGTCAGAACCTTCTGACATCAGTCCAGCAGGAATCGAAATCTACCAACATCGATTATTCATCGTTCGACATCAGTCATCTCCAAAAAGACAGAGATTGGCATCGATCATCTGTGCATTTCCAAAATTGGTCTAATTTTAGATGGATAGTTAGTTTGCATGTAAAGACTAATTTTAGTCTTGAGTCTGCATTTCTAATAATTGTTTGGTTTGGGATCTATTTAAGAGACCCATGGGGCTGTATTTTAAAGTGAGCAAGATCAATTAGATCTACAAGGTGAAAGATCAAGAAGATTTGCTGGCAAGGAGGCAACAACAGTTGAGTTGATTATCACTTGGAGTAAGCAACAACAACCATTGGGTTGATTGTCAATGGATGGAATAACTCAGTGTTGAGTTGGTTATAATTGATTGAGAGAGAGAACTCTTGAGGGAGAATTACTGTACACCCAAGAGGTGTGGGAAGAGTGAGATTTCTTTATTGTATTTCCTTCTAGAAGAGTTGAATACAGATTGTATTATTTCTCGTATCTCCTATTCTTTGTTGCTTCTAATTTTTAGTTACTTATTACTTCTACTTTAATTATGTGTTTAGTTGCTTATACAATAGTAATCAATTGAGCTCTAAGGTACTAACAATTGGTATCAGAGTGAGCTATAGGATCCTAACAAGGATCTATAAAAACATGGATAAAGAGGTTCTAATTTCATATAAACTTCACTCATATTAAATTTCATGTCCACCCTAATTTGAATTACTAAATAAAGTAGAATATCTTGCCAAATTATTAGATTATAGAAACATGTATTTGTTTAATTGTCTAGTATGTCAATTGAGAGTAATCTTGTCTTCTGATGGAAATTGTATTGTTAAACCAAAACTCACTTAGGTTTTCATTCATATTAATATAACTCATGATTTTTATATTATGCATTCAATTTCAATGTATATAGTTGATATCTTATACTGTATACACCACCATTGGTAACCAATGTGTGTTTTGTATGTTGAAAACCATTTTTGGTTGTGACCTTGCAAAGGATACTTTTTACCCATGTACCTTTAAAAAATTGGTTAATTTTTAATGCCACATGGATCCAAAATTATTTAATCCTAGCTACCCATTGGTCAAATTCATGCAGGATGTTGATCTACCTTTTGAAGAGTTATATCTCCCTTGTAGATTATTTTCCTAAAATTATATCCCTCTACTCTTAATTTTAATATAAAAAATTTAGATTTCATCCAAATTTACACTTATAGCCCAGAAAAAAATGTGATGAAATACCATGAAAAAACCCTACAATAAATCTTCCATATTCCATATTCTCTCATGCAAACTCAAACCCTTAGTGGGAAACACATTGTTTCCTATTCTTAAAAGGACCAC